>JAECUM010015579.1:0-22500 GCA_016617855.1 Megalonaias nervosa | reverse complement strand
GCAAGTGACGGCATAATCATGTTTTCGTAGCCAGTAATAAGAATGGCAATAAGTATACTTACATTTTTTTGCATCTTCAATGTCCTCAAAATGTACTTTCTTAGTTCTGCAATTCCGAACTACATGACCCACGTCATGGTTTCCAAACCTTGATATGTACCGCAACAGTGTACTGTAATTTTGACTACATTTCCAACAGATATCATGTTCCCCTTACTGAACTCAAAATGAAATGTGATATTCTATGACGTCTTTTTCAAATTTTAATTAAAATAATATTTTCCCACATTTATCACTCCAAATAATCAATGTCAGACCAGAAACGGAGGTGCATTTATTTCAGGGCGGGTCCCTCTACTGCTCTAATCACATCTACATCGTACGGAATTGACTCAGCTAATAAATCCAGTCCATCAGATGCAGATAAAAGGAAACTGAGTTGGATCAACAAAAAAACAAAATCCATCCATTCCAGACCAACTGCAAAAGCTGTTTCAGTGCGCAATCATTCACAATATGACTCTAAATTTAAATTTTATAAGAACCAAAACGAAATGTTTTAAAACTAATATCGAGCTCACAACGAAGTTCAAAGGTTGCTGGGCGGTCTTATGTGCGCATTAATAATGCAAATGAATATGGATGAATCTACGGTTATGTATTTATTTTGGAATATAGCATAAATTCAGTTACTTTGTTTCATGCAGTGTATTCGTTTATTATTAAGCCTTAGGTAGGAAAGCAAACTGAGTATATAATGAAAATGTTACTGCATTTGTATGGGAAAATATGAACCCTTTTGTGTTCGGACTAATACTGCACTTCCAAGGTCGTACAGTATCAGTTTAATTTTTTTTTTTTTGCTTCATATTTTCCCATACAAATGCAGTAACGTATAGTTCCTTACTTCCTTATCACGGTATATTTCTCATATTTATTTCTTGCAGTTGTAGCAGATGCTAACGTCTTTGAAGTTGGTACATTTACAACGCCACAAAATCTATTAACATGGTCACAAATCAGTTTCCGTGCAATCAGTGATTTCTGTTGTATACTTTTAACTTGTAATTATTTGCTAGCAGATCATCTTCTCTCCACTCTGGGTAATCATGAGAGTACACAACAAACGCTTGGTTATTTGTAACAGTTTTGAATATCTTTCTTCAGACAGAATCACTGAATCGAATATATTTCAGTTGTCTCTATTTGAGAGGTCACGAACTTAGCAGAACCTGTCTGGCTTGCCACAAATTGACTGTAGTGGATCAATGACCAAGTCACATTCGTCTCTCATCCTGCCGAATCCTGTTAAACTGGCCTCTACGTTCTTAAACCTACACTCCTTGGGATTAAAACCATTTCCCCCGAAATTAATGCTGATACTTTTTTTACCCGTAAGAACAAGGGGGTGAGGTGTACGAATGCAAAAAAGTTTCTTTGTCAAATTCACAAGAAAATGCCCGCATTCCATTTAAAATGTCATAAATTACTTTTCACGGACATCTTGTGTTCTTTCAATGCATTTCCATTTCATAGTTCCACTTCACTTTCATTGTAGGATGTAACTAACTCTCTAAGAGAATTGTTACCTAAGTACATTTGTTGCTTGTATGTTTAAACCTGTAGATAGGAGAGGACGGAACTTCAAACAAGACCGGATTCTTTGATCTTGCTTAACTCTGTTGTCGAGCCCCAGGAAGGCAAGGCGATATTCTGACTCGATTTTGTATTTGCATCAATCAGGTGATTGTCATTAGTAATTTATTAGTTACTTAAAGACAGGCTTTACATCGAGTTATGTATGATAACCATTCTTATGGAAACAAGTGGCAAGAGTGACTACTTCACTAACTTGGTCAAAGGTTACTGTATAAATACCTAGATATTTAGACGGTGGGTGTGCCTTTGTTGCGAAATGAGTGTTACCATATTAATTGATGGTAGAGTTGTTCTTGACATCGAATAAACACGTGTCCATATTTTTAAAATCTGCAAGCACACAAGGCTTTATAAATTTCTTCAAGACCTTGTAACATATCTGACAGATAACTGGCCAGAAAGCAAACCATTTTGATTTATGTCTTTGGTAAACAGCCAAAAACGGTTTCAGGTGACCAGCAAGTAATTTGAAAAACTGTATATTTGCTGGGGTCAACTGGTCTTTCACTGCGCTCGACTTAGTATATCACAGGATTTGTCTCATTGGTTGGAGACCCTAATCGATTCAACTGCGCCAACATATTTCACTATATATGGTGTAACGTTGGCTCCTAGGGTATTTTTGCTAATATCGTAGGAGAACGTACAATTTAAATTTTTTAAATATGTCACGTTTGCTCAGCCCCAGCTATCAAGTCGTGTATAAACTAGGGTATTATTACGACCCATGTGTTGATGTCTAAACATTGCCGCGGGCTAGTGTTAGTCCCTTTAGCAAGGTTACCGTGACCGCCAACCAGGCGATAGATCGTACCAAATAGACAAAGGCTTGTACAATTCACACCTAGGTGTTAAACATTTGTTCAGAGATCAAAGAAAGCCCGCAGGGTGAACGGGGGGTGTTCTCATCCATCCCCACGTGGACAGACAGCGAGAGGAAATTGTCCGCAAAGTTTGATTGGATCGGCTCACAGCGACATCCAAACGGAATTAAGACAGATGGTATGATTACAATTTAGATCTAAATTATAACGTCGTACCTCGCAAGTAAAAAGTTAGTTTCTCCTGGGAAGATTGGTGGAGAAATAGGGTTACTCCGAGAAGCCACTCGTAATTTGGCGGTTAAACTTAGAAACAGATTCTAACGGAAGAAAGCTTCGAAAGGGTCAGTACATTATTCCTCGATTTTTGCAAAATATTACGGCATTATAATTGTAATTATTTGTAGTATGTATACTTAATTACTGGGATCGAATAATACGTAGAATTACCTTTGTAGTGTTTCATTTACATGCGTATTTGAGAAATGGGCTTGAGTTTTACGTAGAGAATTATGTAGATTGTTAGCGTGTGGTCAGAATTTTCTAATTCGCTATTAGGTTGCTTGGTAGTAAACCAGTAGATTTAGTAATGCGTTACGACAGAATTTACGCATGATTGGATTGTGAGTTTGGGAAAATGATTGAAGTATGTAAGATTAGTTACAACAGATGTATGAATATATCAGAGTATGGATATTTGAATATTTGTATACTTCGTGTGAATTGTAATGTAAAGAAATGCGTCTGATTATTGTGATATTTGTTTAGTGATGGGATTAGAAGTATGTACTGAGGTGACGCAATTTATTGATATATGTATGAGAAGTAATTGATACCGTGCTTTTATTGACATTATTTTACCATACAAGAACGTATGAGTATTTCGATGTGAATGAACGTGTGACCGAAGAAATTAAATAGCCGTTATCTTATGATAGGCTGGGTGTAGTGTGAGATGAGAGGGTTAAGGAAAAATATTGTACCGTCCTTGTGTTTTCACAGGAAGCTTTTAAAAGGAAAGAACTTCCGGTTCAGTTGAGTCCCGAGTCTTCAAGAGGTGGAGACGGAAGTAAGACTAGCAGAGCAGTCGGAGTCGACAAAGGTCTAGTCGGTGGATAGAAGGTGGAGGAGGAGGAAAAGTAGTCTGGAGGAGAAAGTGAAGGAAGATGAAAAGGAGTATAGAAACGTTGAGGAGGAGGAGAAGGAGTATAGAGAATTCGGGGAGGAGGAAAAGGAATTTGGAGGAAGTCGGGGAGAATGGGAGAGAAGAGTACAGATTCACTAATTCAACTTCCAACCAAAATCGATCCTGGGTGGGACTTCTGCAATAGCAAATACAATATTGGAAGCACCCCACCCCAATTAAACCAATCCCTCACCACCAAATCCTCAGTGGGGGGCATCCTTCACAAAATAGATGATATATAGCACCGATCCCCCAGTCAGCAATGCCGACGGTCTAGGTGAATAATATGCAAAAAATAAAATGTGAGAAATAACAATTTAATAAAAGATCTAGATATTCAAACAAAAGAAGTAAATTTCCACAATTTCTCCACTCGGTCGACCTATTTAGTCTGCCAGTTTCATCATCTGATGTGCAACGTCAGTGTTTCCACCTGTCCCTGCTACTTTACTCATCTGTATTATTTCCTTTTCCTTGACTGGTACTCCAGTACCTCTTCCGTCCCTCGACTACGTCCTTCACCCTTCCACTTTCTCCACTTCCGTTCTCCGGTCTGCCTTCAAACTTCTGCCTCCGTTATTCTATCCGGTCCCGTGACCTCTATAACAGCTTCTCCCTACTTCGTCACCTTTGGGTGGCACTCGGTCCAACCCGAACAACTCCAAACAGCACCGAAAGCTTCTCTGTAAATAATAAGAGACGTAGAGTCTAGTTTCCCTTTCGACCTAGACAATTTCACATCCTTGCACAACCTTTCATCAGCATAAGGTCGATAAAAATCATTAGGTCACGCATACACTCGCATCGAAATATTTCATACATGCTTGTACGATAAAATAAGGGTAATAATACAACAAAGGTGTTAACGACTCCTGATGCATATATCAACAACTTCCGTGGCATGAGTACACATTTTTAATTCTCGATATAATAACTACCAACATCACAACAATCAGACGCATTCCTTACCTAACAAATCATAAGAGGTACATGCAATCTTCAAATACAAATATGCAGATACTTCACGATATGTTCACAAGGCCAGCATGCCTAACTCTGTATTAGTTCACAACTGTGTTCAACTTCAAAATTAAAACCAGTATAAATTCCAAAAGAACTCATTAATAAATGCAATTAATTCCCATCACAGGTTAGCAACCTACGTAATTCAATCTTGTATACTACTAATTTCTCTACAGAACGTTACGATAGGTAAATAACTCAAATACGTAGGTGAGATTAACTTAATAAAGGTAGCTACTACATACCAACATAATTCTAGTAACCAATTTCCAAATACTACACATAACTTACAACTCTCAGTTAGTAATGTTCAACAACTTCGGGCGAAGAATAGCAGCAGGAAGGGTGAACAGACCTTTTTTGTTCCTGACCTTATTTTCACAAAATAAAGATTCCTACGAAGGCTGAAAAAACAATGTCAATAACGCGAACCTTCTAACCGAGACTATTTCCGTACGGTTGAAAACGGATAATAAATCGTTTGGGTTAGTTATTTTTGTTTTATTTTTGACTTTTTTTTTTATTTTATAGTGCGTTTAGTTTACTCGTTGGTCAATTAATTTTGGTTGTTTTTCACCCTTCCTGCTGCTATAATTAACCAAAGATTTTATCCAGACCTATACGACATCTGGATCTTGGGTCATGTAGATTTATTGTTACAAATCCAAACGGGACAGCTTGTGCTTTTGAAAAGAAGTTTTTAAATTTAATCATATCCATATCCCCTGAACACCAAGTATAATAAATATTTTGTAAGGTATAATTATCTACTCCATTAAACACAACTAAAATATTGCAATTATCTCTGATCACCTTTGGTATTTGTGTATATCGCTGAGTAACATAAATCACGTCAGTATTTTTATGTCTACCTCGAGAAAATATTCTAGCTGGATTTGATTGTTTGCCCAGTATAACGTCATCGTACACCACTAAATTATTAATAAATCCATCTAGGTCATCTACAGATGGGGCTTCATCAATATCGGTAATAAAGTCAACAACATCATTACCATTTTCATTTAGCAATTTTGCATTTTCATTAAAATCTTTAAGTACTTCGTAACACCGTTGATCATCTACAGATGGTGCTACCAAATATAATTTATCCCACTTCAGCCATCTCATTATTAGATTAAGCAATAATTGTGCTTTGCCTGATCCAGATGGGCCTATTATCATTCTGATAGAATTTGGTAACGCTGGATGATGCTTTACTGGTTCCTGTTTTTGTGTCGCAGAAAAGTCAATTATATCCATCTAATAAATAACATGGATTTATATTGCGTTCGATGTAGAGTACCTACACCTACTACCGAATTAACAATAACAACGAAGAATAAAAGACATGCAATTATAGGCAAGTGTGTGAAATGTGGTACAAAAAAATATAAATTTATTTCATCAAAGACAGGTATCGCCGCTTCATTAGGGAAATTGCCAGGAGCTCCATGGGCTAAATACCCCGGTGAGAAACATCTTTCTGGATATAATTATTGTGGTCCTGGAACTCGACTTGATATCCGATTTGATGATCAAGATCAACCAAGACCAGGAGAGTATCCAATAAAAAAGATTGATCAAACGTGTCATGTTCATGATGTTGCGTATAAAAGTAAAGATTTACAACAACGTCATCTCGCAGATGTAAAATTGATTCATGCGTTAAATTCTATACCCAATAAATCTGTCGGAGAAAAACTCGCTAGTTTTCTAATAAAAACTGCTATGAAAGGTAAAATAATGCTAGGGGCTGGTAATTAATTATATAACTATTATAATGGAATCTATTTATTATAGCCCAAGAGGATATTGGAGAGACAGATCAGCGATTAGTAAACTTGATGAAGCAGCAAAAATCTCACGTTCTGTTGCTGCAGCTTGGTTAGCACGACAGGCAATATGGCAGATTTATCTACCACCACCTAAAAAAATTCAGTACGCATATTTTGATGTCAGCACCCCTAATGAAGTTCATCAAGCAGATATTTTATTTTTACCACATGACACCATTAAAATTGGTAGTCGTCAATCACGCACATATAAATACGCATTGACTGTCGTTGACGTTGCAAGTAGATATAAAGAAGCGGAACCATTATCAACAAAGACAGCATCTGAAGTTGCATCTGCGTTTGAGCGAATTTATCAACGTGGTGGTCTACGATGGCCACAGCTATTACAGGTTGATCCTGGCAAAGAATTTCTTGGTGCAGTATTATCGTTGATGAATAAACATAACGTTAAAATCAGACGAGGACACACTGAAATTCATCGTGATCAGGCAATCGTTGAACGATTTAATCGAACACTTGCTGAGCGGTTATTTGGATATCAATACGCAAGGGAAATATCCACTGACTTTAAGACCAGTGAGAGATCTCGTGAATGGGTTGCAAGGTTACCAAGTGTGATAGCTGCTTTGAATAATGAAATTACTCGTGCAACTTCCATGAAACCTTCTAATGCGATCACAAAAAAATATATACCAATACAACGCCGTGAATCTTCCTCTCAACCAGTATTAGGTAATGTAACTGTAAGATATTTATATGAACCTGGTGAACTTGAAGGTGGTAAAAAAAGATCAACTGATCCTATCTGGAGTGTGACTACACATACAATTTCTAGCGTGGATAGATCCACTGGTAAACCTCCAATCTACAGACTAGATTCTACGGCTCCTCAACGTGGATTTGTGCGTGAACAATTACAAGTAATTCCTGAGGACACACAATTACCACCACCTTTACTTATGTAAGCTAGCACCTCTACGTCGATTACATTCAAGACAGGTCAGCATCACATTATCACGTGTATGACCAAGATCACTATTAATTCTGTCTACGGTAAATTGTCTTGGATTATTATTCGAATATTGCCATAACATATTACAGTTACAGCTTGCACAATGATTATTCTCTCGTTGTTTTAGTGTTATAATAAACTCATTATCGATATCAAAATCACGATCATTTTTTTTTGTCACATTGCTTATAACCAGATAGTTTTTTCTTATTACGTCATTGCTAAGTCTGATCATTATTTTCTGTAAAATTCATAATAACCCTATGTAGTTGAGATATTCTTCTGACTCGAGACACTGCGAGATAGACTAAATTTGACCACTCAATACGATCATCAACAATCCAGATATTTGTATCAGAAATAGTTAATCCCTGTGAAGAATGGATCGTTATAGCGTATCCTAACGTCCACGGTGATTTATCCATACTCAGCGCATTCTCAACAACATCAACAGCAACCAAAACAATATCATTCAGTACAAGATTTTGTATCCCACCGCCAGGAATTTCAACTTCAATATTTTGTCGTCGAGTATCTGCTGGGCGATAACATAATGGTACAGGTAGATCTGAAAACTTTTCTTTATGTAACAGAAATAATTAATCCTGCAGTTCATCACGAACTATCTTTCTACTTGCGACTATCAAATCAGCGGGATTCCATAAACTCAGAAAATCATTCATATTAGTCTCTGGAATTACTTTACGCATTATTTCACATTGTATTTTATCTGGCTGTAGTCTGATTAATCTTTTTTAAGTTCTTTCAGTGGTTCATCAATAGCTCTATGGTCATCATTTATTTCTTCATAATAATCTACGTTATTTTTCAGCCATTCATGTGGAGACTGTCCAATAAAGGGTGGTGGTTGACCATGATCACCACACATTATTACAGCAGTATTCTTTGTCAATAACCAATCAAGAAATGTTTTTAATATTTCTAACGACACCGTGTCTACCTCGTCCCATATAATATATTTAGGTATATATTTCTCACCCATTCGCTCAGAAGTCCATATGTCTCCGCACCATCTAAAGAAACTATGATATGTACATGATTTTACTCCTCGTTCTTTTATTTCTCTGGCTAATTTATGTGTCGGTGTCAAAACAATTATATCCGAATTATTATTCATGAATAATTTAATCACACGCGTTGTTTTACCTGAACCACCGCATCCATTAAGATAAACAGTTTTATGTCTAGCCACAGGATCATATACAGATGGTGCTGATGACTTTGATACTTGATTATTATTTTTGCAATATATTTCCTTAATTTCAACGTCGGCAGATTCAGAATAACTAAGTATATTTTCTTGTTTTATTCTCCATGACCCCATTCACCATTACCAAGTAGCGGTTTTAATAAATCCGTATATTTTTTATTTATATAAAACGAATCCGTGGCGACTCTGACAGCATCACGAGAAAATCTATTTATCATAGACAGTAGATTTAAAGAAACATATGCCAACATAGATGATCTTAAATGAGTAAATTGTGGTGAGTCACCATCAAGATAACTCACAATTGTACCTAGTTTGGTTCCGTCTGACAAATAAGCATTACTCCGATTTATAAATATGTTTTTTTCTGTTGTATCAGCAATTATAAAATCGAGTTCAGCATCGTCCATAATTAATCTTGTACAATGTCTTTTATGATCATAGGCTCCTCCTTGAGTAAATTTACCAATTATCTTTCTACCAAGATCTTTTGCAAAGTTTTCATCATGCTCGTCTCTGCATTTACGTATATTATTAGTAATTTTAATAATATCATCTTCATTAAGATCAGGAAATTCTTTCCTGGCATCATCAGTATTAAATCTATTTGGTTCTGGTAACCAAATTTGTTTCTGTGGACTATATGATATAATGGCCTCACTCACCTGTAAAGATATTAAAATTCCAACATCAAGCATATATCGCAATAGTACTATTGGAACCCAACATCGCTCTGAAAAATGTCTTCCAAACCAAGTATAAGTAATCGGATGGAGATTTTCTGCAAATTCGAATGATTCTACATGAGCAAATCCGGTTAAATCAAAATCTGGTAAATGTCCGTTTATTGCAACCCTGGTCATCTCGTGTGATGGATGTCCGAATCTCTTAAAGTATTTAGAACATTCTCCGTATCCAAGAAAACTTCCAGGATAACACGCTATCATATCGACGGATATAACGTCACTATAGTTGTATTTAGTATTCCATAATCCTCCGTGTCCATATTCTACGCAGCTTTTATGAATATCTTCAAGAAATTCCGATCGTGTTGGTTTCCATAAATTTTTCTCCTGAGCGAAATGAGCCGCTACAGATGGAACTGTAAAACAATTATTTAATAATTGTCTAACTTTGACATCATCTGAAGTATATTTCAGCGCAAGATTTTCCATTTCTACATTAAGAGATTCTCTACGGTAAATATCACCGTTAGGCCGTACAAACTGATCGTAATGATCATATTCTGAATTTTGAAATAACCAAACAGACACAGGGTCACTTTTACTGATATTTTTGATAAAATCAAATATATGACCATCATAAAACTTAACTTTTCTATCTCGTGGAAATATTGTTACTGCTGAGGTCCATGCGTGCGAATTATGATCAATAATATCTATTGGAGCTCCTCTTGATTCATATTTTGGTTTGTACAAAATCTCTCCTGTCAGCGTTTTTACTGTTATTGGGAATTTTAATTTCTTTTCTAGTTCAGCGACATCTTTGATAGAAGCTCCGGTATCTTTAACTGATTCTGCCCAAGTATTTATTTTTTTACGTCGTAAATCTGTTAAACCATTACCACGTATCGCGTTTGTAAAATGTTCTGTAACTCGTTCAGCTACACAGTTTATTCTTGACTCTGACAGTTTCATAGGCTTTAGATCCCCGACGTCAGGTTTATTATTCAGCGGATATATTCCATATACGACTGCAGTAACTGGGTAGCTCCGTTCATAATATACCTTATCAATACCAGTCAGTATTCCGGGCTTAGATTTATTATTTAAGAGAACAATATTATTTCCTGATTGTATGTGTACTGGATCGCGCTTGTCACGAATAATCCAAATATCTTCTTTTGTATTTACAATAAATTTTATTAAAATAAAATATTTTTGATCATCAAGGTGATTAATAATTATTTTTCCTCGTTTGTCATTCATCATATTAGTAACATTTCCGACTCTGAATGTTGACCATACATAAGCAGCGCCATCGTCACGAAATTCATTTTTTGCTTCACGAATACGATCGGTTACATCTTCATCCGTTAATGCCAGATCTTGCATCAAAGTACTATATTTATATTCTGATAGTCTGTCAAGATCAAATCTAGCATGGGAAGGTTCAATTGCCGATAATTCCTCCATATAATTAAGACAAGTATTTAAATTAAAATTTTAGTATATATATATAATGTTTGAAACAAAGAACAAATGTACTTGGCTCAGAATTGGATATACTTCTCTTTGTAATAAACCGTGCGTGAACAAATACTGCGGAAATCATGCACAAAGTTTCAAAAATGGAAGTACAGGACCAATACCGTGTATTCAGTGTGGTGTTGGAGTCAGAGGAAAAACTCAATTGTGTCTAAAATGTGGCGGAAAAAATATAGAGAATTAAAACGATATTATGACAAAAAAAATAATACATCGCCAGGTAAATCTCCTATACAAACCGTAGAAGATTATCTGGTCAGATTTCAAAATAATGATTTAGACAAATAATATTATTATATAAAATGACTCAGACTTATGATGAAATGATCGACAACGATATTATAAGAGAATTAAGAAAAAAAGCATTTCGTAATAAATACGAATTTGTGAAACATCCAGTATATACAAATTATGAAGCGTCTCGAGATGGTGTGATCAGAAACTGTAGATTGAAAAAACCAGTCGGTAGTATTAATAATGTTGGTTATTTTACGTTTAATACTGGAAATAAAAATTATTACTCATATAAATTCATATTCGAATGTTTTCATCGAGTAGTTGAAAATGGACTTGTAGTTGATCACATTGACGGAAACCCCCATAATAATCGGTTATCTAACCTGCAAGCTATTACACCTAGTCAGAATGCTGCACGCGGAAATACTGGAAAATGTAAAAAGTTTGCAAGAAGATCTATTAAATCCATAAATACAGAAACAGAACAGGAAATAACTTTTCCATCAATACGTGCGGCTGCAAAATATTTTAGCATACATCCACAATCAGTAAAACATGTTGCAGATAAATTATACAAATCAGCATATTCAATAAAATACGATCAGCGGATAATATTTGAATATATCTAATTCTGTACTCTTAATAAATAAATTGTATATAGTTTTTGACTTTATATTTTACCTTCACCGTCGCTGCTCTCAGTGTCACTTTCACTTTTGACAGAATCAAATAACATAATTTTTCTTAATTGCATTACACGATTATCCACGATCTTCTTTTTCTCGTATTCACGAGATAGTTCGGATCTGATATTTTCGATCGAACGTGCAAGAGGCGCAAATAGTTTTACCTGCTTTTCATTTACCACCGCCAAGGATTCTAACATAGACTGATAAATTGATTTTACAAATTTATAATTGGATGGTAATGTGTATTTATTGTCAGTTTTTCTTTGTTTTAATATTTCATAATCATATAATATTTTTTTCAGGATCGAGATTATCAGATATATTTATTCCGTTATGCTTTAATTTTTTAATAGCAGAAATAATATCATTTATATTTTCTTGGTTCATATATATAATAATATTTCTTTAAAATAAAATAACATCGTTCCGAATACTGTCAACACTCGTCAGCCATAGGAATCGAACCACGGTCGTCAGTATCATAGTTGCAACAACTATACCACTGAGCCATTTTCCGATTCATACATATAGACGTTTTAAAATTATTATGTAGTTAACCCAACACTGAATAAGCAGACAAATTACGTACGACCAATATACTGAATAAAATCACAATTATTATACAACTGTAGCGTATATTTACTTAATTTACAAACATTATTTATATATACTGTATAAAATAATCACATATTACATTTTTTTTTGTAAGAGTTATCGTTCGTTAAGGTCAAATACATGTTATAGCTAAAAATAACTTTACGCACTCGTATAAACCGACATGAATTTAAGATTATCAGAGTTAAAAGATGCATCAATATTCCTCTCTGTTACAAATTGATGCTTTACTAACAGCTAATCACCTACAGAAAAAGAAATAATTCACTAAATAATTAACGAAAAACAAGAAGTATTTATTGTCTGTAAATCGAACGTAGTAGTAAGGGAAATAATCGCTCAATTTACTGCAGAGAGAGATAGCCGAGTTATCTCGCTTTATTATATATACAATTGCTTTAATCATAGAAATCGGATTTTAATGATTTTGATTAGTAAACTGCCCATCAGATAAAGAAATTTGTAATTATTTCATGAATCAGAGTACCAATTACCCGATTAAATTATAAAAAATCCAGAAAATCTAAAATCTGTTGGGCATAATTACCCGACTAAATTACGAAATTTATGAAATTTATCAGAAATTATTATTAATATTATTATGAAAAATCCAGAAAATGCAAAATCTGTTGGGCATAATTACCCGACTAAATTATAAAAAATCTAGAAAATATAAAATCTGTTTGGGGTAATTACCTGACTAAATTCAGAATTTTATGAAATTTCTGATAAATTATTGCCAATATTATTTATGAAAATTCAGAATTTACGAAATTTCTGATAAATTATTGCCAATATTATTTATGAAAATTCAGAATTTACGAAATTTGTCAGAAATTATTGCCAATATTATTTATGAAAATTCAGAATTTACGAAATTTGTCAGAAATTATTGCCAATATTATTTATGAAAATTCAGAATTTACGAAATTTGTCAGAAATTATTGCCAATATTATTTATGAAAATTCAGAATTTACGAAATTTGTCAGAAATTATTGCCAATATTATTTATGAAAATTCAGAATTTACGAAATTTGTCAGAAATTATTGCCAATATTATTCATGAAAATTCAGAATTTACGAAATTTGTTAGAAATTATTGTTAATATTATTTATGAAAATCCAGAATTTACGAAATTTGTTAGAAATTATTGTTAATATTATTTATGAAAATCCAGAAAATGCAAAATCAGTTTGGGGTAATTACCCGACTAAATTCAGAATTTATGAAATTTATTAGAAAATTAATAATATCAATAATAATGGTGGATAATTACCCGACTAAATTCAGAATTTTATGAAATTTGTCAGAAATTATTGTCAATATTATTCAAGAAAATTCAGAATTTACGAAATTTGTTAGAAATTATTGTCAATATTATTCATGAAAATTCAGAATTTACGAAATTTGTTAGAAATTATTGTCAATATTATTCATGAAAATTCAGAATTTACGAAATTTGTTAGAAATTATTGTTAATATTATTTATGAAAATCCAGAATTTATGAAATTTATCAGAAATTATTATTAATATTATTTATGAAAAATCCAGAAAATGCAAAATCTGTTGGGTACAATTACCCGACTAAATTACGAAATTTATGAAATTTATCAGAAATTATTATTAATATTATTTATGAAAAATCCAGAAAATGCAAAATCTGTTGGGTACAATTACCCGACGAAATAAGAAAATCTGTAACTTTTCATGAATCAGAGTACCATTATACCCGGCAGAATAAGAAAATCTGTAACTTTTCATGAATCAGAGTACCATTATACCCGGCAGAATAAGAAAATTTGTAACTTTTCATGAATCAGAGTACCATTATACCCGGCGGAATGAGAAAATCTATAACTTTTTGTGAATCAGAGTACCATTTAGCCCATCAGATAAAGAAATCTGTAACTATTTCATGAATCAGAGTACCTATTACCCATCAGATTAAGAAAAATCAGTAAAAAAAAATATATTATTTCAGAATCAGATTATTTTTTCCCTTATTATATTAGGAAATATTTAATCAGACGTTCTACGAGCGTATATATAAATTAATATTAAGAGACTCTTGTCTTAGATCCAAAATGTTTCCTGCCTGGTCAGTGAGTTTGAAATTTATTCTTGTCAGAAATGGATTATGAACTCGTAGGTACACGGGGTTAATTGGTTCAGACACAATTAACCAACCGGGTGGGTCTTTAGGGCTAAATGAATATAGTATATACCCCTGTTCCGCAGTGCCACTGCGGTGATTAGATTTTGAAAGATCTACTTGATAACTATCATCAATTACGTCACATACCAGATTGACTGCAATTGTTGTTGTTATATTAACAATATCAGGTGAGATATGGCGACCTCCACCGTGTGGATCATTATTATATTTAAGAATGGTTGGTGTAGGTATTAATTTTTTCCATGAATCACATATTCTTTTAAATTGTTCATCAATAAGATCATTAACTGATTTCTTTAGCTCTTCAGAGTTAAATCCAGGAATTATAAATGTTGATAGTTGTTCTCGCGTAATTCCGAAATGTTTTAGAAATATTGTTGTGAACAGAATATTTAGTTTAACACCCTGAGATGGACCGTCTTCATTAACTATATACAACCTTCTATAGAGTTTATCTGCTGTTATGTTCATTAATCCTTTTTCTCTGTTAACAATAATATCATTCATGAACTCTAGGTCTGAAGCAACTTGATTCAAATGTTGTATTGCTTCAATTATTTGATTTTTTAAGTCATCGTTGTAAGAAGTGATAATGCTGGAAAATAAATTTCTTAGATAATTAAGTATACGTCCGTGTTCAGACTTAATTGTACTAGCATATGAATTTATTTCATCAACATCAAGTATTATTATTTTACCTTTTTTACCATCAACTATTTTTGTAAAATGGGTTTCTGTTTTATCTATATAATGTATAACCCCATCACCAAAATATCGTCGCCATGGGTAAGCATTTTTTTCTGTTCTATATTCTGGAGGTTTTATAAATTTTTTAACATCTATGACAAAATCAGATCTCTGTGGTTCTGGTGGTCCTTGATAAACCGGTGGATCTTCAGGCCAACCTAATACTGATCTGATCGAACTTTGATAAATATCTACGGAGTAATCAGGGGAATTTATTTCAATAACCGCAGATAGTGTTGGTTCGTAGACAGTAATTGCTATTTTTGATTCTTTTCCTGTGATGGATTTAATTCTGCGCTGAAACTCATCATTAATCTGTTCTATTTGATAACTACCCGTTGGAATACTAACTACTTGCCAATCAGGAGTTCCATCAGGCTTATTCTTATTAGCGAATATTAATGAATTATTTGGCTGTAGTCCACCAAATGGTTTTGATCTAATATTGGGCCAGCTATAATAAACTCGCAATTGTGCTAATGCTATTTATTTTGCAGGAATTGCGGTTGGAAAATTGACACTAAACTCAGGATTGGTCGAACTTAACGATATCATAATAGTTTTTGACGGAGTTGTATTAGTAACGATCTGCTGAAGTAACTCCCTGTCCGTCATTATTGTTATTGTTGTTATTTAATTCGTTAAAATCATTAGCGATCACCTTAAAAGCGTCATCATAAGTTTTCATCATCATCGCGAATTCAGTATCAGATATTTCACCATCACTGACACACGAAGAAATATATAAAGATAATTTAGAACATGCCTCTGCTACTGTATGTAATTTAATCATATAATCGTGCAATTTAGCATTTGTACAAGTATGTATCTTTTTGGTTATAATACTGAGAACTCCAGCAATAGTCGTTGATGCTGAAACGATAATGGTTATAATAGTAGGTGCTGTCATCGTCAATGTTGATAATAATAATCCTGTTCCAGTAATAACAGCAGAAACCGAGTAAACAACTACATCGATAACAACTATACGTCTTTTGTATTTTTTTATCTTCGTGTTATAATAGTCGATAAAATTATTTAGTTTAATGAGACGCTCACATACTTGATTGCATCTGTAACGTTGAACGTCAATGCAAGACTGAGTTTGATCCATTATACTAACAACGTCATTTAATTAAATTTCAGATACGAATTCTAGGCACCACCAGTAACTTCTCGGATGTATTTCCGTTGATATCAGCGTAAAGGTTTCTTTCATATTCTTGGTTAGCTTCATCGATAGAGGATTACGATATACATTTGGTGATAATGAAGTTGCCGCAGTAATTTCCGAACCGTACATAGATAACCTGTATAACCCAGTTACTTCTGCGGTATATTCGAGAGTTTCACTTTGCGATGCCCATATTGTTGATCCTGATGCTACTGTATATACGATATTTTTAATTTGTCTGTGTGGAATTTTAATCAGATTAGTTTTTTGAACAATAGTAGGTATTCCACTGGCAATATCATTGAGTTTCGTGTTAACGTCGGAGAGTTTTATGTCAACGGTTGGTTGTTCCCCAAAAAATTCTTTAAAGGGTTTGTTTATGTTTCTACGAAAATTTAAGAACGTTTCTACATGTCTAGAAAAAGTATCACTAAGTGTAGTCATTTCATCACCGATTGTTTTTAACGAAGTTGAAATAGGAATTTCCTTATCATCAACGTATTTCTTCGTCGCAGCATCAAAATCATATTCTGGTGTTCTAAGATTATTAATGTCATTATTATTCATATTAAGAAATGAGCGCATTATACCTCCGTTGGTCAATATGTACTTAGATTCTTGATCGTCGACATATTTCTTTGTTGCGGCGTCCGCATCTGCGGTTGGGTTTCCAAGATCTATAATTTTATTTTGATTCATGATAATGCTACCTGTAAATGAATCACCAGCTTTCTTAATATAATCGCTGACTGACGTACCGGAATCTTGTATTTTACCCTGATCAGTAAAAGTAACTATATTATTAACAGCCGCAGTGGGAACTCGTATAAGTACATCTGGTAGTTGTATATTACTAGTTTTTAATCGTCCTTGCTTATCCTGAAAAACAACTACTTCGTTTTGATCCACACTGGTTATATTTAATAAATCATCAATTTCATTTCTGAGCTGATCGAGAGTTGCGTATTTAGATAAATCACCCTGATGACCTTTACGGGAAGATCTTCCATAAATATCTACCATTATATTTACTAATGTCTGTTTAAATATGACGTCGTAGTATATTCATGTACAACTTTGTGGGGTGGTTTTGTTGATTTTGATATAGCATCAAGTACGTTAAGTACTTCTCGACCACATATTGGTGGATCAGTTAATGTTTGTGTTGGTAACGTTGAATACCATATTGGAATACTTTGATAGCCGCTAATATACTTTAAGAATTCTTTTGGTGGAGCTAGTCCATATGAATCAAAATAAATAATTCCACGTGGATCAATTGCATAAGCGACCCAATGCGTGCCTGGACCAGAATTTTCATCGAGATTAATAATACCTGTTTCAATGTTATTTGGTTGTTTCTGTAATTGATCGCGCATAAAAACTCCTCTAAAATTTTTTATTTTTAATTTTTTAGCAGCATCTAGTAAATCAAAATTGGACATAGGAGATATTAGTAAACTGTCCCTGGTAATCTTAGGCCTTTTCCGTACCAGTGTGGGGTCCCTGGTAATCTTAGACCCCTTCCCTTTTTTTTTGGTTTTCGTTTTATTCCCTGTCCGGTTGCTTTCTTTAATGCCATTCCAGCAGCAGTTCCAACAGCACCTAATGCAGCTGCTTTTGCAACAGCTGGAGCTGCAGCGGCTATTAATGCTGGTATAGCAGCAAGAAGTGGAAATATACCACCCGTCTTAATGATATCTTTAACGGCACCCACAGAAAGATTAAGTTTTATACCTTTATTTGAATTTTTGGCTTCATTGAAACGCCCGAGCTGACGTTCCGTAAGAGGTAATTTATTTGAGCCGCTCATCTGATCTTTCTTTAGCAATATTTTTAATCCACAGTTATTTTTTGATGCTGATTGTATCCTTTTAATCTGACCAGGAGTCAGACTAACACTAACGTTATTATACGACATTATAATATTCATAAATAATCTAATTACATGTTTTCTACTGGAGCATCAACGACTCTCATTCGTCCACCAGCACCTTCAAGTAATATCGATTTATCACTTAGTATGACAGCAATTGCTCTGTAATTGACAATAGGAGCTATTGTCACACGAGCTCGAAAGTGTATATCGACTACTGACTGTCTGGTTAAATCTAAATGTTCGAGCGAAAAGTAATAAATTGGGTATAAGGTTGTAAAATCCAATTGTGATATTTGTAAACCAGTATCAACATTTTGATCACGTCCCATGAACGTCATTAGACGGTGATATACACGTGCTACATGATTTTGTTCAAAATTCAGTAAAATATCTTCGGATGGTTCTTGATGTCCATTTATTCTTAAGGAAACTTCGGAAACACCAAGATTATCAAATATAATACTACGTGTTTGATCATCCACCCGTGCAGCATCTTGAAATGCAATAAATATATATCGTGGCGCAGAAACACCTTGCTGAGAAGCTATTTGCCATGTAAATAAACCATTAATATTACTCTGAACAACATCTGTGGTCATTGTTAACCACGATAATGCTGATTTACCACCTTGATTCATAAAAGAGAGTAGACGATCTTCTTCAGTTATTGATGGAGTCATCACCGGCATCCACAATGAAAGTTTTGTCAGAATTACTCTACCAGCATCACCAGCGGGTCGCCATATTGCATCATTGTCAGTTGCTTTTCGTACAAGTGCAACTGTATGCTTAGCTCCGAAAATGACTTTTCTGACATTTCTACAAAATCCAAATATATGTGATAGTGGAATCACACATGAAAATGCTCTTCTTCCACCACGCAACATTGCTCGACGTGATCTAAATCCTAAGTTAAAATCTGGATCTACATTAATAATCATACTTTGTACATCCGCATTGGCGTTTCTAGCAAAATTTCTTGGTTGTCCTATTTCATATTGTCGATACTCTGGAGAATCAGAAGTGTCCTTTACAAACATCATTGACGGGCCAGCCGATCTTGAATAATCGTCGCTGTATCTTGCAAGGCCTAATATCGTTGTAGCAACATCAACGTCCTTCTGAATTGATTCAATATTTTTACCATCAATCATATACGTAGCGCTATCAAATAACGCCATAATACCATTATTAACAAAACCGACACTAACATTGTCTCCATATGCTACTGGTAATGCAGGATTAGCGATATTTAAAATTTCACCTTCTACTTCAATAAAAGCCTCAGCAGGTAGAAAATACCTACTTGTATCCTGAACCTGTAGTTCAATTCTCCCACGCTGATCTGGAATTCGAGCGTCATAAGAATAATATTGATAATCACGCACAGACTCATCTTTAAGTACTGGTGCGTCCATGTCAAATGCGGGATCAGATATGCGCTTGAACATCTTTATTATAATTACTATCGTCTAAAACGAAGACCACTTCGGGAAGTGAAACCACTTCGGGAAGTGAGACCACTTCCTGCTATCAGACTAGCGGTTATATTTTTTTCTTTTTCTGATAAAGGCACATCAGCCAACTCCGCTAGTTTTTGATTAGCAACTTGATTTATTATTTTACTGACATTTGCAGGCATAACTTCTGTACTAGGTAATTTTACAAGTTGAGGTCGGACCGCAGGTCTGCGTATTAATCGTGTTAATCTATCTTTAATCGCTGAAAATGCTTTACCAGCGAGATTACCCATAGCACCAATACCTTTTTCACGAACAACATCAATAGCTTTCATTCCCAGTTGCTTTGCGATCGGTATTGCTTTTGGGGCTATCCTTCTAAATAGACCCTGAACAACATCACCAAATCCATCTCCGTAGGTTGTTTTGTATACTGGTAATCGTGAGTTTATTACCCTGACCATGGTTGGTCCACGTTTAATACTATGTACGATCATTTTATTATAGTAATTATATTTAATTACGTACTCAGTTACTGTAGTAGTCATCGGCAATTTCATTAATAAGAGACTGATAAACATCAACGTCCATGATACCGCCTGTAAATAATCGTCTGCAAATATCAGCCGCTTCATTAATTATTTCTGGAGAATTATTACCAGCTCGTTTTCCTCCAATGAGGATTTCTAGTCGTTCAACATCAGCAAGGACATTGTTAGGACAAGTAATAAGACCACTTCCTAAACCACTTCCAATTACGCCGGGAGCGTCTTGAAATTCTTCTTCTTCCTCTTCACTTGGTTTCGGTGATGTTGTTTTCTTTGGTGTAGGAGATTGAATTGGTATTTGTGATTTTGGTGCTGTTTGTTTTGAAGGTTTTTTACTTTGTTTTTTCTCCTCTTTTTTTAATCGGATTAAATGATCAATTTCCTCAATATATTTCTGATATAATGGATCATCAGCTCTAACTTGCTTAACATTCATGCGCATGCGATATAATGTTTTTCGCCACTGGTCACTGGTTTTAATATCTTTAGCGTATTCAGGTTTCATTAATTTATCTCTTCGACTAAAACCATCTACAGCAAATTTAGCTAATCCTTGTAGTTTAAGGCTATTAATTGTCTTAACAACTTCTTCATGAAATTTATCTATTAATTTAACTTCTGGTTCAAGGGCTAGTGCTTCAGCACCTTCTTCTGCCTGGTCTGCATCTTCAGGTATTTCCGGGACTGGCATCGCAGCAGCTATTTCGGCTGGAAGTTCTCTAAGAATCTTTTTTGTCTGTTTTGTTCTTTTTGCTATTTTTCCAGTTTCTTCAGCGGTTTTCTCTAACACAGGTTGAATACCTTTAGTGGTCGCAGTAATAGGTTTAAAAATTTGTTTTGTATCCTCTTCAAACTCAACTTGAGATTCCTGTCGTTCTTGTAATTGTTGCTTGACAGCATCACGAACAGGTAAATATTTTCTAATTGCCTCTAGTCTTTCTCGTGCTAATCTAGCTGAGTGTGGTTCTCCAATACTCATTATTAAATAATATTTATAATAGATATTTAATTGAATTTGAAATCACCAAAAATGCTTAATACAGCGCGATAACTCTGCTCCTCCTCTGCTAGAGAATTATTTCCCCTTTCTATGTATGTCTATATGTATGCATGTTTGTCTGTATTTTAATTTATCAAAAATAATCAGTAGATCCTAGCGGTTACCCTTCAATGGAGCCCCTCGATAGCCTGTGTGACTTTCATGGGGTCCTTACATTGTCGTTCTCTCTTATGACGTATTATGCGGCACGCCCATGTTCTGTTTCTTTTGGCTAACACCCTTTCTGGATGTTTATTTGGGGGCTCTTCCATGGGGCAGAGAGTTCAAGGCATACTACTGATTATTTTAGGGGGGGTAAATTTGCATAGACACACCTCCCGGCGAATTTCTAATCGACGAAAGCGAAATATTAGCAATTCAGAAGGCTGTCTAGGCATTGCGATTTCGATAAAACCCCCATGAAACCCAGGGGTAGAATTCCAAAATGGAATCCGACCACGAGATACGTGGTGGTTTATCGAAATCTCAGGGGGTGCCTCCCCCCCTACTTATTAAAAGACATGGGCGACCCGGGGACCCGAACCCATCTCGGCGAGATCTGGGGTCGAACCGCAAACATCAATGTTAAAGTTTCCAACAACTTTAGCATTGAGCTAACGAACTCGAATACAAATATACGTTTTAGAAATTATTATATGTGGTTATTGTGCAATAGCATTTAATGTCTGATTTTACAAATAAATAAATATCTATAATTTTATTAAGATATTTGGCCATTTATATGTATGAACCGATTAAAATGTATTATATTTAAAATTAAAACATGGAAATAAACTGCACACAAATACCTGGACTATCGATAAACACAGCTATTGTTTGAACTACTACGTCACACGTCCTTGAAAAATCGGTACGCATACCTATCTCAGTACATGTTTGAAAGCCTATATTATGTATGACTCACTTCACACTGTATATACATGCAATAGCTGATCTGGATAAATTCATAGCAGCGG
>JAECUM010015578.1:0-15868 GCA_016617855.1 Megalonaias nervosa | reverse complement strand
AGCATCGTCCATAATCAATCTTGTACACGCTCGTTTATGATCATGTGATCCTCCTTGAGTAAACTTACCGATTATTTTTCTGCCAAGATCTTTTGCAAGTTTTTCATCATGTTCGTTCATGCATTTACTTATTTTAATGATATGATCTTCATCAATATCAGGGAATTCTTTCCTGGCATCATCGACACTAAATCTGTCCGGTTCTGGTAACCAAACTTGCTTCTGTGAACTATACGATATAATCGCGTCAGTTACTCTCAACGATATTAAAAATCCAGCATCAAGCATATATCGCAATAGTACTATCGGAACCCAACGTCGCTCTGAAAAATGTCTTCCGAACCAAATATAAGTAATCGCATGGAGATCTTCTCTAAACTCGAATGATTCTACGTGAGCAAATCCTGTTAAGTCAAAATCTGGTAAGGGTCCGTTTATTGCAATCCTGGTCATGTTATGTGTAGGATGTCCGAATCTCTTAAAGTATTTAGAACATGCTCCATATCCAAGAAAACTCCCAGGATAACATGCTACCATATCAACCGAGATAACATCATTGTAATCGTATTTGGTGTTCCATAATCCACCATGCCCATATTCTATACAACTTTTCTTGACATCTTCAAGAAATTCCGATCGTGTCGTTTTCCATGAATTTTTCTCCTGAGCGAAATGAGCAGCAACTGACGGAACAGTAAAACAGTTATTCAATAATTGTCTAACTATGACATCATCAGAGGTATATTCACGCCAAAGGCGTTGCGCAAGATGTTCCATTTCCTCATGGAGAGATTCTGTACGATAAATATCACCATTAGGTCGTACAAATTGATCACAATGATTATATTCCGAACTCTGAAATAACCAAACAGAAACAGGATCGGTTTTACTAATATTCTTGATAAAATCAAAGATATCACCGTCATAAAATTTAACCGTTCTATCTCGTGGAAATATTGTTACTGCAGCAGTCCATGCGTGCGCGTTATGATCAATAAGATCTATCGGAGTTCCATTTTTTATATATTTCGGTTTGTACAAAATCTCTCCGGTTAACGTTTTTACTGCTATTGGAAATCTTAATTTCTTCTCTAGCTCAGCAACATCTTTGATAGACGCTCCGGTATCTTTAACCGACTCTGCCCATGCATTTATTTTTTTACGTCTTAAATCCGTTAAACCATTACTACGTATCGCGTTTGTAAAGTGTTCTGTAACTCGCTCAGCTACGCAGTTTATCCTCGTTGATGCTGTCAACGGTGATGACAATTTCATCGGTTTGAGATCCCCAACATCAGGTTTATTATTCAGCGGAAATATTCCATAGACAACCGCAGTTACAGGGTACGATCGCTCATAATACGGTTTATCTATACCAGTTAGTATTCCTGGTTTAGATTTATTACTCAGGAAGATATTATTTCCTGACTGCACGCGGACGGGATCGCGCTTGTCACGAATAATCCAAATATCTTCTTCTGTATTTGCAATAAATTTTATTAAAATAAAATATTTTTGATTATCAAGGTGGTTAATGATTACTCTTCCTCGTTTGTCATTGATCGTATTAGAAACATTTCCAACTCTGAATGCTGACCATGCATGAACTGCACCATCGTCACGAAATTCCTTCTTGGCCTCACGGATACGTTTAGTTACATCTTTATTAGTTAAAGCTAGATCTTGCATCGAAATACTAAATTTATACTCGGGTAGTCTGTCAAGATCGAATCTGGTTGCGTAGGGTTCAATCACAGATAATTCTTCCATATTATAATTAAGGCAAATATATATTTAATTGAACATTAATCTTTTGTATATGATTCAACCAAATCATTGCAACTGGTTAAAAATCGGTTATACGTCTCCGTGTAACAGAACATGTGTGAATGAATACTGTAGTTATCATATGCAATGCGTCAGGAACGGGAGTTTAGGACCAAAACCGTGTGTGGTGTGTAGTGCTGGAGTCAGAGGAAAAACTCAACTGTGTGCGCAATGCGGTGGTAAAAAGTACAGAGAGCTGAAACGATATTACGATAAAAAATATAACACTGACTCTCCTATAAAAACCGAAGAAGATTATCTGGCTAGATTTTCAAAAAACAATGATTTAGACAAATAAATATTATATATAAATGGAGCAAAATGAATTTGTGAAGCACCCAATCATCACCAATTATGAAGCATCTCGAGAAGGTGTGATTAGAAACTGTCGATTAAAAAAACCAGTCGGTAGTATTGATAATACTGGTTATCTTAGATTTACTACTAATGGCAAGAAAAAAAGATATTTATCACATATATTTACCTACGAGTGTTATTTTGGACTAATCAAAGATGGATATGTAGTTGATCACATCAGTGGTGATAAGCTTGATAATTCGATTTCCAATTTACGAGTTACTACACAGAGTCAAAATTGTAAATCCGGAAACACAGGAAGGTGTAAATTATTCGGAAAGAGAGCTATTAAATCCGTAAATGCAGATGGTGAAGAAATTGTGTTTAGATCAATTAATTCTGCTAGTAAATACTTTGACATAGTACCACAATCGGTACAACACGTGGCAGAAAATATACAGAAATCTGCCTTTTCCAAAAGATTTTTGCAAAAAATTAGGTTTCAATACATTTAGTCTACCGTATTGTTACCAAATGATTAAGCGAGATAACTCCATCAAGCATAATGATAAATATCGTAGTTGTCGTACTTATACCAATGATACGAGTTAATGTCAAAAACTATATCCTGATTGTCCATACTTTGTAAAAACATTTCAGTGAATTTGGATCTCAACAGTATTGCAAATAAAAATAATTTTTATAAATATTTAGTGTTTTTTTTATTTCGTTGATTTTGTTCGAAAACCTCGTTTTTTGTTCTAAAATCTCGTTTTTTGCATGAAAAATGACCAAAAATCAATGAAAATCAGCGAGATTTTGACAAATTCTGAGGGTGAAAACCCCAGGAAGGTTAACGGAAATTAACATTAGGTTTTAAATTTGTTGATCAAATACTGGTTTTTTCCAGTTCTTTTGCTCGTATTGTGTAGATTTTTATGATCATTTTGCTAGCGAATTATGATAAAAAAACCGGAAAAAACTAGTATTTGATCGATAAATCAAAAACGTAATGTTAATTCCTGTTAACCCTCCTGGGGTTTTCACCCTCATAATTTGTCAAAATCTGACTGATTTTCAATAATTTCATTGTGCAGTGTAAAATCTCATGTCTGTGGCATAATACCAAGTGCTAGATATCACTATTATTGCAGACATTACACCGATTGTAAATCTACGTTAAATCATAGCACACACAGCTCTCAGATCTCACTGATAAGGGATCCTTGTTTATGTTTTCAGTAGAATATCCTGCATTCTGTGTTCTTATGTATAACGGATTATTTATAGAAATAAATGGCAATGCGTTAGTCCAGCTTATCGATTATTTCAGTATCCTTGGCAACACAGACTTTCTAGCTGTGGCTTTTATATAATACAGTTTCAAGCATTTGGAAACTGAAATAAATTCATGTTTTACAATAAATTCATTAAGAAATTCACAATAAAATCAGATTTTATTAAGAAATCCTCAATACGCTATAGTAAATCCTGATTTCAGTAAGTTAACTATGTAATAAATATTTTGTCATATACACGTAATGCGTCAGATGGCCGATTGCTAACACGTAAAACTCTGGTGCTCGAGGTCCGTGGTTGGAAACTCGTAGGAAGACAAATTGTCTGCGAAGGCGATATTATGCCAAAGTTTGTATTTTATTGGGGGCCTTGGCCGCCCCTTCTTCGTTTGAGTACACCAACCCACCATGTCAACACATGGTGGATTCAGTTTTGAATCACCCATTGGTTGATCATTATGGGTTGGTGTACTGACTCGAAGAAAAGGCCTTTTCATCATATCATCTCATCATCATCAAAAATAGACAGAGGGATCATGTGAAATCGTGACCTTGTGACTTCACTAAAGGGGTACCCCACACAAGGGCCATTCCCAAAGACACATCGTTAGACTAAAAATAAACCTCATTAGGTTCCAGGTCACAAAGACCTTCAGCCCTCTGAGTTTCTAAGGTTTCGGTTACGGATATTTAGGAACTCTCCTGGGGGCAAAACAGAGTCTTGTTGGCCACTAAAAATAAGCCTACGCATGCATTAGACAACTCTCTGAGTTTCTAAGGTTTCGGTTACGGATATTTAGGAGCTCTCCTGGGGGTAATGTCTAATAGAAGATTCTTGGAACCTCATTAGGTTTATCTGATATAACCCGTGGAATGGTAGATCGAATGTGATCCCTCTGTTTATTTTTATATTAAATAAACATTTATTATATAATGAATTCTGAAAATATCAATGCTGTTATTAATGCGATTAAAAATTTACAACATAACGGTATAAATATATCTGATAATCTTAATCCTGAAAAATTATGTGTGATTTTGAATCATTACAACAACGAAAGTTAGAAAATAGATATACGTTAAATTCTGATTACAAGTTCATGAAATTTATACAAGGACAAATGTTAAAATCGCTGGCAACAGTTACAGATAATCAGGTAAAGCTGTTTGTACCTCTCTCTCAAGTTATTGACAAAATTAAGCTAGAATTATCGCATGAATACGAACAGAAAAAGATTATAAACTTTCGTATAAGACAGTTAAGAGAGTATTGTGATAATGAAAGTGAAAGTGAAAGTAATGATGAAAGTGAAAGTGTAGTCAGTGTGATAATGGCTAAACAAAACCCCTGGCAAAACTGAAAAATTTATTTATATTCTGCCTGGTAAAAAAAATGTTATTCTATCTTTGATAGACATCAGATTGAATAAAATAACTATTATGTCTGTGTTTTGTGATATATGAGAAATCGCACTTTCTGCAAACAAGCATCAGAATGAAACAAGAACTATTCTATCTTTTATCAGAATAACAAACAACTATTCTGACCCGATATTTTTTTTTTTTGTTCTACGATGACGCATTGTGATAAAAACGCATTATGATCTCACATACAGATTTATATTTAGTTCTTCATTTCTTGTGTCCAAGATGCGATTGTTCTGGTCTGTAAGTTTGAAGTGTATTCTTGATAGTAACGGATTATGAACTCGCAGGTACACGGGGTTAATTGGCTCTGATACAATTAACCAACCTGGGGGGGGGGGGCTAAGGGACTGAAACTGTATAATATGTACCCTTGCTGGGCCTGGTTAGACTTTGAAAGATCTATCTGAAAACTACCGTCCACAATGTCGCAAATAAGATTGACTGCAATTGTTGTTGTTATGTTTACCATGCCTGGCGATATATGACGTCCGGCACCAAAAGGGTTGTTATTATGTTTTAGTATAACCGGTGGTGGGGCTATTTTTCTCCACGATTCAATTACTGCGGGATAATATTCTTCAATAAGATCAGTTAATGATTTCTTCATTTCAGCGTTATTTAAATCTGGTATAATAAATGTTTGTAAATCTTTTTCTGTTATTTTGTAATGATCAAGAAATAATTGCTTCAATGTTGGACTTGTGAAAGGACTAATTAATTCAGTAGTTGTAGCTTTTATAATACTTCGATTGACGATGTATAAATCGAATAAGATCCCATTTAAATGTTTTATTGTTTCGATTACTTGATTTTTTACACCATCGTCATAATGTTGAGATAATGAAATAAGTAAACTTCTTAAATCATTAAATATTTTATCGTATTCAGGTTTAAGAGTATTTGAAAATTCTTTAAAAAATTTTTCATCAACAATCCCTCGCTCCCGCTCCCCTGGCGTCCTGATAACAGTAAATACTGATCTAGTTATCTTGGGAATTCTTTTACCGTCAAAATCGGTATAGTAATATCTATCGTCGTTTGGAAATCCAAATAATATATAACTCCATGATTGTTTTTTTCGATATTCTGGATTTTTAGTGAATTTTTCTTCACTCGTTTTAAATTCATTTTTAGTTGGTTCTGAAACTCCATTATAAATAGGTGCGACTTCAGGCCATCCTAACACGGATCTAATCGAACTCTGACAAATATCTACGATATAATCAGGAGAATTTATTTCAATCACCGCTGATAGTGTTGGTTCGTAAACAGTAATCGCTATTTTAGATTCTTTCCCTGTGATAGATTTAATTCTGCGTTGGAACTCATCATTAATCTGGTCTATTTGATAACTGCCCGTTGAAATTCCAACAACTTGCCAATCAGGACTTCCATCAGGTTTATTCTTTTTCGCAAATACCAGTGAATTATTTGGTTGTTGTCCACCAAACGGTTTTGATCTAATATTAGGCCAGCTATGATAAACTCGAAGCTGCGCTAATGCAATTTCCTTTGCTGGAATTGAAGTCGGAAAATTAACGCTAAATTCAGGATTGGTTGAACTTAATGATATCATAGTAGTTTTTGACGGCGTTGTATTAGCTACGATCTGCTGAAGTAATTCCCTGTCTGTCATTATTATTATTATTATTATTTTAATAGAGCGGAAATTCAACCCTCCACTTTATCATTAGAATCCACTTTGAATGCCTCATGATAAGTTTCCATTATCGTTGCGAACTCCTCATCTGATATTTTACCATCGTTGAGGTACGCCGAAAGATACGATGATAGTTTAGAATAAGATGATGTTGCTGTGTGCAATTTCATTATGTACTCGTTTAGTTTATCATTTGTACACGTAGATATTTTCTTAGCGATAATACTGAAAATACCTGCGCATGTTGTTGCCGTTGAAACTATAATTGTTACAACTGCGGGCGCTGTCATCGTTATTGTTGATAGTAATAATCCAGTTCCAGCAATAACAGCAGAAACCGAGTATACCATTATATCAATAACAGCCATACGTCGCCGATATTTTTTTACCTTTATCGTGTAATCGTCGATGATATTTTTTAGTTTGGTTTGACACTCACATACTTGAGCGTATCTGTGACGTTGAACATCGATAAATGACTCTTGATTCATTATATTTATCTAGATAACTAATTGAAGAGTTTCACATACAAATTCCAAGCACCACCAGTATAGTGCTCTGGTTAATTTTTTATCAGATGCCTCCAGCAGAAATGTTTCTTCCGCATCTTTATTTATTATGACGGATACAACTCCAGAAAAAATATCGTTTGAATAACGCCATGGAAATGTAGTAAATATACTGAATTTTGCACTGCTAAATACGGACAGTCTGTATACACCAGTGACTTCTGCGGTGTGTTTGAGATTATTATCTTGCAGTGTCCATACTCCTAATCCTGATGCTACTGTGCATACTACGTTGAAGATCTGCTTGTGAGGAATTTTAATAAGATTCGTTTTTTCAATGATATTAGGAATTCCACTAACAATATCGTTGATTTTCATGTTAATATCGGTAAGTTTTATGTCAACGACTGGTGGAGTTCCAAAAAAGTCATTAATAGATCTGTTTATATTTCTACGGAAATTCAGAAACGTTTGCACGTGATTGGTAAAATCAGTTCTAAATGCAGCAATTCCACCATTGATTGTCATTAACGAAGTCGTTATTGGAATTTCCTTATCGTCGACGTATTTCTTCGTTGCAGCGTCAAAATCTGTTTCTGGTGTTCTGAGATTATTAATACCATTATTATTCATGTTGAGAAATGCACGCATTATACCACCGCGCACTGACACGTACATGGATTCTTGATCATCGACGTATTTTTTTGTTGCTGCGTCTGTATATGCGATTGGATCTCCAAGATATGTAATTTTTCTTCCTGATATAATAATGTCACCGGTAAATACATCACCAGTTTTCTTAACATAGTCGTTAACCGATTTACTGGAATCCTGTATTTTACCTTGATCAGTAAAAATAACGATATTATTAACAACCGCGTTGGGAATTCGTACAAGTACATCTAGTAGTTGTATGTTACTCGTTTTTAATCGTCCTTGTTTGTCCTGAAAAACGACGACTTCATTTTGATCCACACTTGTGATATTTAATAAATCATCGATTTCATTTCTGAGCTGATCAAGAGTTGCATATTTAGATAAATAGATAAATCGACCTTCTGATCTTTGCGAGTAGATCTTCCATAAATATCTACCATTATATTTACTGATATCTGTTTAAGTGTGATACCGTTCAGTAGTGAACGCGTGCACGACTTTATGAGGTGGCGCTGTTGATTTTGATACAGCATCAAGCACAGCGAGGGTTTCACGACCGCATATTGGAGGATCAGTTAATTTTTGTGTTGGTAGCGTTGAATACCAGATTGGAATATCGCCGGTAACGTACTCTAAAATTCTTTTGGTGGTGCTAATCCATACGAATCGAAATAAATAATTCCACGTGGATCAATTGCATATCCGACCCAGTGCGTGCCTGGGCCAGAGTTTTTATCGAGATTAATGATACTGGTTTCAATATTGTTTGGTTTTTTTGGCAATTGATCGCGCATAAAAACACCTCTGAAGTTTTTTATTTTTAATTTTTTAGCAGCATTAAGTAAATCAAAATTGGACATGGGTGATATTAGTAAACTGTCCCGGGAAGTCTTAGACCCTTTCCGTACCACGAACACAGGGTCCCTGGTAATCTTAGACCCTTTCCGTACCACGAATACGGGGTTCCTGGTAGTCTTAGACCTTTTCCCTTTTTTTTGGAGGTTTTTATTCCTTGTCCGGTTGCTTTCTTTAACGCCATTCCAGCAGCTGTTCCAACAGCACCTAGCGCAGCTGCTTTTGCAACAGCTGGGGCTGCAGCGGATATTAATGCTGGTATAGCTGCGAGAAGTGGAAATATACCACCTGTCTTAACAGCATCTTTGATGGCACCCGCAGAAAGATTAAGTTTTATACCTTTATTTGATTTTTTGGCTTCATTGAAGTTTTTGAACTGACGCTCGGTCAACGATAGTTTATTTGCACCGGTCATGTGTTCTCGCTTTAGCGATATTTTTATTCCACAGTTATTTTTTGATGCTGATTGCAGCTTTTTAATCTGACTAGGAGTCAGACTCACACTAACGTGATGATATGACATTATAATTATTATGAACGATCTAATTACATGTTTTCTACTGGAGCATCAATAACTCTCATTCGTCCACCAACACCTTCGAGTAACATCGATTTATCGCTGAGCATAACGGCTATTGCTCTGTAACCACCAGCGGGCAGTCGAGCTACACGAGCTCGAAAGTGTATATCAACGACAGATTGTCTGAATAAATCTAAGTGTTCTAGTGAAAAGTAATAAATCGGATACAGTGTTGTAAAATCACGCTGAGATATCTGTAACCCAGAATCAACATTCTGATCACGCCCCATGAACGTCATCAGACGATGATATGCACGTGCTACATGATTTTGATCGAAATTTAGCAAGACTTCTTCGGAAGGTTCTTGATGTCCATTAATCCTCAAAGAAACTTCACTAACTCCAAGCGTATCAAACACCATTGGATTTCGTTCTTGTGAGTTTACTCTGGCATTTTCCTGAAACGCAATAAATATATGCCGTGGTGCTGACACTCCCTGCTGTGATGCTATCTGCCATGTAAATAAACCAGCAACAGCACCTTGAATACTATCTGTGGTCATAGTCAACCATGACAACATTGATTTACCACCACTGTCCATGAAAGAAAGTAATCGTTGTTCTTCGGTAATCGATGGGGTCATTGTTGGCATCCACAACGAAAGTTTTGTCAGTATTACTTTACCTGCATCAACTGCACCAGGTCGCCATATTGCATCATTGTCGGTGGCTTTTCTAACAAGTACCACTGTATGTTTAGCGCCAAATATAACCTTCCTAACATTTCTGCAGAATCCAAATATATGTGACAGTGGAATTGCACATGAAAAATTTTCCTCATCGTTTAATATTGCTCTACGTGATGCGAATCCTAAGTTAAAATTTTCATTCATCGATGCGACTTCAGTTCCAGCTGCATTTAGTGTTACGTTTCTGTTTTCTGGATGATCAGTTGTATCCTTTGCAAACATCATTGATGGACCAGCTGATCTTGAGTAATCATCGCTGTATCTTGCAAGACCAAGTATCGTTGTGGCAACATCAACATTTTCTAAACAGGATTCAATATTTTTTCCGTCAATCATATATGTGGCGCTGTTAAATAACGCCATAACACCATTGTTAACAAAACCAGGTCGATCTAAAATTCCATATGCTGTATTATCTGCTTTCAAGAGTCTACCTTCTATTTCGATAAATGCTTCAGCGGGCAAGAAATACCTACTTGTATCCTGAACTTGTAGTTCAATTCTTCCACGCTGATCTGGCATTCGTGCGTCATAAGAATAATACTGATAATCGCGCACAGACTCATCTTTGAGAACTGGTGCATCCATGTCAAACGCGGGGTCAGATATACGCTTAAACATCTTTATTATTATCGTCTTCGTCTAACACGAAGACCACTTCGAAGTGAGACCACTTCCTGCTATCAGACTAGCGGTTATATTTTTTTCCTTTTCCGACATTGGTACATCAGCCAACTCCGCTAGTTTTTGATTAGCGGCTTGATTTATTATTTTACTTACACTTGCGGGCATCACTTCAGTGCTGGCCAATTTCACAGGTTGAGGTCGGACGGGTTGTGGTCTGCGTATTAATCGTGATAGTCTATCTTTGATTGCTGAGAATGCTTTGCTAGCAATATTACCAACAGCGCCTATACCTTTTTCACGAACAACATCAATAGCTTTCATTCCTAGTTGCTTTGCAATCGGTATTGCTTTTGGGGCTATTCTTCTAAACAGACCCTGAACAACATCACCTAGTCCATCTCCGTAGGTCGTTTTGTATACTGGTAATCGAGAGTTTATTACCCTGACCATGGTAGGTCCACGTTGAGTACCATGCACGATCATTTTGTTATTAAATGACTTTATCACTAATTGTATCTAATCACTGTGGTAGTCATCGGCGATTTCATTAATGAGGGACCGATATACATTAATATCCATAATTCCGCCTGTAAATAATCGTTTACAAATATCAGCTGCTTCATTAATGATTTCTGGGGAATTATTACCAGCTCGTTTTCCTCCAATGAGAATTTCTAGTCGATCAACATCAGCAAGAACGTTATTGGGACAGGTAATAAGACCACTCCCTAAACCACTTCCAGTTGCGCCAGGATCTTGATATTCTTCCTCTGTTATTTTGACTGGTTGTTGTGATTCTTCTTCTTGTTGTTGTCGTTGTAGTAGTGTTTGTAGTCGTGGTATTGGTTGCTCTGGTGATGGAAATTTGAGATGTGGTGATGATATTGGTGATAATTCAAATTGTCGTGATGCTTTTTTACTTGGTTTCGATGGTGTTTTGAATGATTCTGGATAATCACGAGGTGATTGCTCAAATGGTTTTGGAGATTGTTGCCTTTTACGTTTTTTTCTTTCCATTTCTTCTTCTTGTTTTCTTAATTGTTTTAATTTATTAATTTCCCTAACATATTTCTGATATGATGGGTCATCATCTCTAGCTTGTTGAAGATTCATACGTATGCGATATAATGATTTTTGCCATTGTTCACTGCTTTTAATATCTTTAGCGTGTTCAGGTTTCATTAATTTACCTCTTTGACTAAAATTATCCATAGCAAATTCAGCCAATTGTTGTAGGTTTTCAATATTGTTAATTGTTTTAATAGTTACTTCATCAAATTTATTTAACAGTTCAGCATTAATTATAGGATATACTGATTTTGGTTCAGGGGCTAGTGCTTCAGCACCTTCTTCTTCAGCACCTTCAGGTTGATCTTCATCCTCAGGTATTTCCGGGACTGGCATCGCAGCAGCTATTTCGGCTGGAAGTTTTTCAAGAATCTTTTTTGTTTTCTTAGTTCTTTCTGCTATTTTTCCAGTGGCTTCAGCTGTTTTCTCTAACACAGGTTGAATACCTTTAGTGGTCTCAGTGATAGGTTTAAATAATTTTTTTGTATCCTCCTCAAATTCAACTTGAAATTTCTGACGCGATTGTAGTTGTTGCTTAACAGAATCACGAACAGGTAGATAGTTTTTAATTGCCTTTAGTCGCTCTCGAGATAATTTAGCTGAGTGTGGTTCTCCAATACTCATTATTAATATAACAATGATGATTTAATTACAGCAGCAGGAAGGGTGAACGACAAAAATTGATTGACCCGCGAGTAAACGAATCGCATAAAAATCTAAAAAAAAAAATACGTTAACAAAAAGTAACGGAAATGAGAAACCTAAACTGTATGGAAATAATAAGGTTATAGGCTTCGGTTTATGTTATTGACCTTTTTTTTCAGCCCCTGTAGGAACCTTTATTTTTTATAAATAAAGTCTCTGCAAAGTTGTAGGGTTCACCCTTCCTGCTGCTCAAGAGGTTACATTACTTGTAATAACAAATAATGTAACCCTGCGACTGGGAGTTCTTTGTCTTGGTATTAACATCGACATATAATTTTTTCTCACCCAATTGTTTCCAATTAAATTAAAATTTTGCAATTTAATTAACATATTTCAAATCACAGTATTATTCATCGGGTATTATTATTCTTCTCACTCTATATAAAGGTCATCAGGTTTTGTACTCTTTTATGAAAATCTGAATAATTATCTAAGTTGAACCTAGCTATATATGACTTTCTTAGAAAAGGGAAAAAAATCAAGAAAAAAGTTTCATTGTTAGTCATTGGAAGTACTGCACAACGAGCTTCTCGAGACATGTGCTATTGTCGTTCAAAATACAGTACTGCGCACTTATACCAATATGTCAATGAGGGCAATGGGGCGACTTGTCATCCCTAAGTAAACAAGTTTTACGCATGAGAAAATAGAAATATAAAACCATTAGATGTTATTATTATATTATCACATTTACTTTTTGGGTGTCATATGAAGATAGCAATAAGAAATTGATATATTTTATACGGATAACACTTAACTTTCAGCAGATCTGATTTGGAAAAATGTTGTATGGAAGGCAATGGTACGATACGTGACCAGGGCCGACAAGAGGTGGGGGTGGGAGCAACCGGGGGCAAAGTGATGTTTGGCCGAACAACACTTTTTAATTTTATAAAAGAAAACGTTCGTTTGAACAAAGAGCGAGGAGAAGCCCGGATGTCTCTTACCCCAGGACCCGTGATCGCTCTCTACGGCACTGTAGAAATAACGAAAGGTCACCAAAGGACGCTAAAGACAGGGCACTAAAAACTTAGAATGCGATTTAAGATGTGGTTGCAGAAAACCCGTGCCTGTAAAAGGAAGCGCTGTGAACAGGGCAGGTTGGGAAGGAGATTTTGCGCTCTTCCCTATTGATATTCAAGCGTTATCTACAAAAGGTGTGAATAAACTAAATAACAAAGAGCTAAATGAAATGTTTGCCAAATTAATGTTGTTCTTCTTAAAGAAGCTTGGACATATGAATTATCTTATTAACTTTTGCAAACTTTTACATCATTTGCATATTAATGAGGCAGACTTGCAGCTGATTGATTGAGCTTTTGCCCTTTTGCCATCCAGGGTCACAATGGTTTTGATCTGAGTTTGAATTACCATCATGTAATATATGTTTATATGATCAAGATCTTGGACAATTTCGTTGGCGTGCTGGATCCACGCATATTAATCAGCTGATTTTGCATCTGGCTGAACTCGATACAAGTTCTGGAGGTCACAGTTGGCATTTCGTCAACTTCAAATATAAGTTTATATGGTCAAACTCTCGCAGGAGTTCGATAATGCAATGGATCCACGCAAATTGATGGGGTGATCTTGCATGTGGTTCGCCGAAAATATTACAACACGAGAGGCTTATTTTTGATCCAGGTTTGATCTAACTTAGCAACTTGTCTCACAAAATGAAGACCTTGGATGAATACAAATATGATCAAGATCCATGTATATTAATGAAATTATTTTATGTCTGATTGGTTGAGCTTGTCGGAAATTTAGGAGTCTGTTTATTTTATAATCATATATTTATAAAACCTGGCAAATAGGCTTATATCATCAACATATATAAGCTTGTTATGATGAGGAAAATTTACATATATTGATGAGGTGATCATGCACATAATTAGCAAAGTTTCTTATCACTTGATGGATTGTATTTCTGACTCGATTTAAAACAGACTTTATAAGGAGGCTAATATCGTAAAGGAGGTGAATTCTTTGTTTTTCATGGGAGAGATCTTTGTATATTTAAAATGTGATCTTCCATCTGCAATGGATATGTTCTTTATCACTCTAGAACCTGTATTTTGGATAGGATTTTGATAAAACTTGATAAATGGGTATTTGTCATAAAGATCTTGTTTGAGTATGATTATGAGTGCAATTTAGGCATATTAATGATGTGACCTTTGCTTCCGATTGGCTGAGTTTGTCAGAAACCTAGCAGCAATATATCTAACGAGACTTAAAAAAGTAAGCTTGTTAAACAGTCTTTTTTATATAATCAAGATATTGGATGAGTTTAATTGCAGCAAGATCTACACATATTAATGAAATGATCTTACATCTGATTGGCTGAGCTTGTTACAACCCTGGAAACGAAATTCCAGTCGCATTTTGCTCCACACAAAGTTTATCTTAGCATTGTCGTAGACGGGTGCTATAATAAGTTTCATTTCCTTGAGTTTGATTATGAGCAAGATCTACGCGTATTAATGCAACGAGCTTGTTGCATCCCTGGAAACCGACTTCCACATTCAGTTTATTGTGTCGTTGTTGTGAATGCGTGCTCTAATATAAGGGATTTGCTCATATCAACGAAATACTTTGATTGACTGGCTGAGCTTGTTACCTCTCTATATCTAAAAAAAATAATAAAAAAAGAAACTTACTGCATTCATAAATTAGATAATTTGTATCCTAATGGCCTTAAAACCAATGCACTATATAAAATTGTATATTTATTTTTTTTTTGAATTGATAAATTGTATATCCTTTATAACAATATAATTATATGTATGACTGTTTGTCTCTATTTTATTTTATTATTTTACCGATTCAGGTTTCATTAGAGACTCGTATATCTTTTAGATCCTGTCATATATATATATATTTATATTTATACCACATACATTAACAAATAACATGCATTTAAAGTGTTGGTATAAAGCAATTTGATATACCAATACTATTGGCATATCAAATTGTGATCCGCCCATGGCGCAATAATACGCATATATAAACATTCTCGCGAGCGTCTGCAGTTGATTCTAGATCAATGATCAATTTCCACAAATTAGTCACTAGTGACGTATGAAAAATAATGATGAAAAGTATTAATAATCCCCGTTTTCTAAATTAATTTAATATGGTACACATTTTCATCACAATCCTTTCTGCTTTCTGTTCTCCCATCCCCTCTCAAGCATAACGGACAAACTGCGCAGAAATGTGGAATGAGAGAGAAAAGGAATTTGGGCTGGATTAAAACCTTGAAAAAGAAATTACACCAAGTGACCTACAAGAATATGGTTCGTCGTAACGTTACGTGTGCACTTTCCTTGGGATTTATCAACAGTGTTTATCAATGATACAATGTTGCAAACCAGTAAATTCCTCGGTTACGTGGTACACATACTGTGATATATTTAATGTTATGTTATGTTTTGTTTTGTTTTGTTTTGTGTTTTTTTTCTTAAACATACCATGATGTTCTAAAAAATCGATTATTATTATTTAAATATGAAAATGTCCAAAGGTCTCTCTCCCTCTCTCTCTCTCTCTCTCTCTCTCTCTCTCTCTCTCTTGACCATCGTAGCAGGATACGGGCTAAAATCTATGAAATGGAGAACGTAGAGGATTTTCCGACAATATCTCTGGACTTATGAATGATGGTA
>JAECUM010015577.1:0-45554 GCA_016617855.1 Megalonaias nervosa | reverse complement strand
GACCATTTCTTGAATTTTCTAATAAAATTTTAATGAGATTAGGTCTAAGAGCAAACGTGGGCAACTTCCTCTGGTATGCGTGCCGGATATATGATTTTTAAGGGCACACGTGATGATGTAAATTTACTGATCAAAGCAGGTCACGGACCGGATGCGGACCGCGGGTCGTATTTTACCCACCCCTGACTTACAAAGTGTTTTCAATATTTAGCAAAAAATGTTATTGGGGGAAAGAGGCTTAAGCTGTCCATAAAGTTATAGAATTAGTTACATTTATGGGAGACATTTCCGGAACCTAACATTTACTAATGAAATTCATTCTAAATTGTGACTCTCCACTCATGAGGGATCAGTATAAAAGTGGGGAATTTTAGAGCAGTTGCGGTTGGTTGTGACAAATGTTTCAATTTTGCAAAGTGCCCTAGAAAATCATAAACATGCAAACTCTGAAAGATGTAGCAGCAGCTTCCTATTTAGTCTCTTTGTTCACAAACATAAAATTAAAACTGCTCACGGCTTATTACTTTTACTACCTTGAAATGCGGAATAAGTAAAACGACTATAGCTAGTTAAAATAAACATTTTCTCTCCTATATTACTACTGTCTTAATGACCAAAAGCCGGTGTATGCTGTGTATAGGCAAAGGAAAACAAAGTTACTAATTTTAGTGTTAAACATTAGGCGTATAAATGGATGAGAAAACAGTGTTTATTCTCTTTTGAAGATGAACCCTATTTTTCTATGTGTGTTTAAAATAGAGCATATTTATTGAAAGTGAATTTGTTTGTTGTTTGTTTCGAAAACGATGACAATCCCATTAATGTGCACACTATTAATATGCCGGTTTTGTTTGTAACGGCCCCGTCACTGTTCAGCGTCGCTTTGTGCGCACGGATGTAAATCGATTCCTTAATCCCCACTCGAACCAGGCTTGTTCTCGATCTAGGATTTTTTTTAAAAATGGAGTTCCAAGTTATAGTATAGCCAGGGCAAACATTGTGGATGTGCCGTGATACCTGCCGCATATCTGGGACAATCTGTTAACATTGCTCACCATTCCATCTAGTGATGTTGACAGTCAGTAGAGATCACATCAAACTGCTGATGAAGTTCTTAGCGTAATGACGAATGCTTCAGGTTAGCTTTCTCTATTTTTGTGTGTATGTAATTTAAAAGTTAAATACATTGTCAAATATGAATAATACTATTATTTTAGCTATTATCGAAGTCCCACCCATGCTCTAATTTGTTTAAGGTTAAATTTAGTGAAAGATAGATGTAAAGCTCCGAGCTCTCAGTCAGCAATGCTGACGGTTAGATGGTTAAATATACAAAAAGATTGAAATTCAATGTATAACTATTTAATAACAATTCAATAATCAAATGACTTAAATTTCCAATTATACTCCTTCCGCTCGACCCTTTAATAAGCCTATTGCATCACTTGATTAGCAGTGTGAGATTGATTTCCACCTGTCCTTGTATTTCTATTGATCTGTTGTATCCTTTCTCTCTCTTATTTCTCCCAATTCTTTTCTCCTCTTCCTCCCCGACCTATCTCCAAATTCCTTCTCCTCCTCCTCCTCGATTTTCTCTTGACTCCTTCTCCTCCACTTTCTCTCCCACGACTACCCTTCTGTCGACTTCGACTGTCTCGGCTACAATCTCAATTCCGTCTCCAACTCTTGAATACTTGGGACCCAATGGAACCGGAAGTTCTCTGTCCCCTAAAAGCTTCCTCTGAAAACACAAAGACTGTACAGTCTTTTTCCTTAGCCCTCTCATCTCACACTACACACAGCCTTTCATCAGATAACGGCTATTACATTTCTTCTGTCACGAATTCGTTCACATCGAGATACCCATACGTTCTTGTATGGTAAAACAAACGTCATAATACAGAACGGTATCAATTTCTTCTTATATATACATCAATAAATTCCGTCACATCAGTTCATATTCCTGATCCCGTATTACTAAACAATATCACAATAATCCGACGCATTTCTTTACCTTACAACTCATACAAAGTACGCAAATATTCAAATATTCATGCTCTGATATATGCATACGTCCATAGTAACTAATCTTACATAATTCAACCATGTTTCCAAATTCACAATTCAAGCATGTGTAAATTCTAACATAACGCATTAATAAATGCACTGGTTTACTACGAAGTAACCTAATAGCGAATTACAAAATTAATTCTGACCACAAGCTAACAATCTACATAAATAATTCCGCCTCACATCTAATAATTCTCTACGTAAGGCTCAAGCCCATTAAGTGCATATACTACAAATAATTACAATTTTCATGCCGTAATATTCTGCAAAATCGAGCAAATAACTTACTGACCTTTTCGAAGCTTTGTCTTTCCTTAGAATCTACCTCTAAGTTCTGCCGCCACATTAAGAGTGGCTTCTTCCTCGGAGTAAAACCTATTGATCTGCAAGGCGAATACTAAATTACTCTTTACGATTTCGGAAGGTGTCATTCGGGTCTGAATTGTAATCACGCCCTCTATCTCAATTTTGATTGGATATCGCTGTGGACCGATCAAATCAAACTTAGCGGACAATGTCCCTCTCGTTGTCTGTCAACGTGGAAACGAATAAGAACACGCCCCGTTTATCCCGTGGACTTTCCTTTAACCCTTGAACTAAACAATGACATATAGGTGTGATAAAGTCAAGCCTTTGTTAACTGAAGCACCCGGTCGCCTTTGCCGACTCAAGTTTCGGTTCTCTGGCTGGTCATGGTAACCTTGCGTAAGAGTTCAACACTAACCCCGCGGTAATCTTTAGAGATCAAACACAAGGTTGCGGTAAAATTCTCAAGACAGGTTATACATGACTTTATAGGTGGGGCTTAGCAAACGTTCCAAACACTGATTCACAGCACGAAATTGTATTGTAAATCTGGACCACACTTTCAATAGAATTACATTCCAATTGAGAATTTACTGCACTTTGAAACGAAATGAAGATATTATTCCTTAACAAACAATATTTAATCCTGAATCTTCCTGAGGATTTCAATTAAAAGAAGTTCATATTTTTGCAAATCATGATTCCAAACTATCAATGACAGAACCAAAACATGTGCAGCTTGCTCCAGTGCCAGACCCTCCAGCCACATTTACATCGTACGGAATCTACCTGGCTAATAACTCCAGTACATTACATCAAGATAAGCAGAATAAAACTGGATCGACAGAAAACCAAAATCACTCCATTTTATACCAGTTGGAAATATATTTCCAAAGTGCAGTTATTCACAATATTACTCTAATGAGATTTCATTTGCATACAAATAACTGAGTGCGCGATTCGCTACAAAGTTCAAAGGTCGCGGGGCGGGGCTATGTGCGCATGGATTTACTGTGGAATCTAGCAGAAATTCAATTACTTTGTTTCTTATAGTGAGAATTTAATCTCTTTTAAATATTCAGTCTGTGATATAACAATAAATTTAGTTTATGATAAACGAGTTACTACATTTATATGGATAAATATGAACACGTTGTTTTCTGATCTATACTTCACTCCTAACGTCGTGCAATACAGCTCCGAAAAACTCGCTTATATGTCCCAAACAAATACAGCAAACCATAATCCTTTTACATGTTTTATTAAGTGTGTAACGGCTAACAAAATGTTCATCAAGAGTAAAACGCTACAAATCTCATTCTTTAATTAATATAATGCAGCTGACAAGGAATGAATTTCATGTTATATACTTTGCAAAAGCATTTGAGTGCACAGAGCATGAAGCTTTTCTACAACAAATCTAATAAGACTGAGTGTTGAGCGAGTTGTCGTATAACTCATCACAGGCACTGTGGCCAAGATATGGTCCTGTTGACGGAAGTAACAAATCTTTCAGAGATTTAACCCCACCACATCCGTGACCATACGAGGCAACTTGAAAATCACCTAAGAAATTCATTTGGACAAGACTAACAAGACAATCTGTTTTGAATCACAAGTGCGTGATCTAATCAACAAGATAATGGAGATCAGGAACAAAATTAAATAAGATGCTTGATGAATTAGAACTCAGGGTCAGTCTGAAGGACGCGGACTGTATAAAGTGTGTGTGTGTGTGTGTGTGTGTGTGTGATTTGGATTTTTAACGTAGCTTGAACACTTGTCCAGTCATATCGGTACAATGGCTGCAGTGTGGCAGTTTGTGATGTCTTGCACTGGGGCATCGTGCTACAGACATGTAGCATGATGTCCCACGCAGTCACATTATTCTGACACCAGACCGACCAGTCCTAACACTAACCTCTTAATGCTGAGCGCCAAGCGAGGTAGCTGTTAGTACCATTTTTATAAGTCTTTGGTACGACTCGGCCGGGGTCCGAACCCACGACCTTCCGCATCCGAGGCGGACGCTCAACCACTAGGCCACCGGAGCGGTCCCGATATATTGAGGAAGCAGATACAAAATACGAAGAAAACCACTAATTCCAGACCATTATTAATACTAGGCGAAAGTCACTTGTAACCTTGTAGACTGTTGTGGAGGTCGGTAGAGATACATGTATTTGTTCAATTAGCTAAGCCCCTAACTTCACAACTAAATCAGGGTCGACACGAAGATGCAAAAATACATAATCAGACTTGAAATATTTAATAGACACATTATTATATCAGGTTTGCATACCTTGGTTATATCTATGAACCAGGTTTTACAGGGTTTAGTACACAGCTTAAAGCATGGAATATAGGTGTAGCCATCTTATGTTTCTATACAATGGTGTGATCGTTTCAAGACCGGACTATTCAAGCTTGATTCGATTATAGTCTATCACTCAATATATAGAATGTCATACCGTTCAGTGCACCGTGCAAGCTAATAAAAACGAGAAAGTGTGTGTGTGTGTGTGTGTGTGTGTGTGTGTGTGTGTGTGTGTGTGTGTTTCTTTGTTCGATGCGGCATGTCGGCGGTAGGTCGACAGGTGAATTGTAGCAAAGGTGTGAACCAAACCTGTTTATCACTCAACAAAATTGATCTATGCGGCATGACTTTTGGAAGTTGCTTAGCACACTGCAACAAATCTATGAACATAAAATGTTTATCGCTGTTCACAACTTACCAATGCAGCATCATGTTAGGAAGTTGCTGAGTGCACTGCAACAAAGTTATGAACCAAGATTGTTGATGATTCATATAAATTGATCAATTCTTTATGATGTAGTGGGATAAATGTATACATTGCAATAACGCTATAAACCAAAGTAGGATATTACAATGACATTCCTTGATAACTAACTTTGACGAGAAAGAGAAACAAATTATTCATTTTTGTCCCCGCTACATTTAATTTTCATGTTACAAATATAGAATGTTAACATGAGACAAGTAAACACCCCCAAACCCAAAAACAAAAAAGCAGCAAAAACCTCAACCCCCCCCCCAAAAAAACCCAAACAGACAAGAAAACACAAACACCCCCTCCTCAAAATCCCTCTCCCTCTCCCCTCCCCCAAACAACAAAAATTCGCAACGTCTTCTACCATTGGCTGATTATAAAGTTGTACGCTTGCAACATTACTCTGGAGAATGACTAAATCAAACATAAATCAAGGATGTGAACGCATGGCAAATAATTTGTTTTAAAACAAACAAAAGACCCCCCCCCCAACTAATAGCCAGTCCTCATTACTTGTTATGGAGTTGTTTGTAACGATGTTTTAATATGTTTTAAATCTTAGAATATCTTTCTCTATATCTGTATGTCTGTCTGTCTCTAACAGTAACAATATCTATCTTTTTATTTCCCGCATCATCTAATCTCTTTGAAGTTTTCATTTGTAAATAATATATTTTCTTACATGAATGTTTGCTTTTAACATGGAGTCGACGTTATTCAAATTTTTATTTTAAATTAACATTCATTTTTGTAAGTTTAAATGCTATGGAAGTGATAAATTGAGAATCGCAGATTGAAAACAATGTCCTAAAATTAGTATCCCTAAAGAAATCCATCACGTGTTATTTAAAGGAAAAACAGGATTGTACTTTAAGAAAAGATCACTGAAGGAATTGAATAATATTGCAATATGTCTAGTAATATATATTTTCCGCCATTCATCCGTGTAGATTTACAACAATGTGTGTGTGTGTGTGTGTGTGTGTGTGTGTGTGTGTAAATCTTTTTCCCAAACCCATTCGTCCGAGTGAGTTTGTTATAATATATGTGTATTTCCCAGCATTAATCCCTTTACGTTTGTTTCAATGTTTGTATGTTTACAGTCATTCATCATTCATCCCCATGGTTTTGTTGCAGTGAATGTTTGTCCCCAACTATATTCCTCCCAATAAAATATGTATTTATTTCATCCCACCATGCATAAGAACACCACCTGTACCATTCTCATGTACATTTCCTATATATAGCTATAGCGCTCAGCAGTCACAATAAATATCGAATAACTGGTCCCTTAAAACAGGTATCAATCAGAATAGGTATCGAGTAGTCACACTATAGTCTCTTAAATTAGGTATTTGTCAGAATAGGTATCGAGTAGTCACAGTATAGTCTCTTAAATTAAATATTTGTCAGAATATGTGTTGTTCCTTCTCAAAAGTTACTGGTCTGTAAGGGTATTTCGATAAATTTTACTTAGTCGACAAACCTTTTGATGATTGGTACGATGTGACGCTCAGATTGTATAATACTCTTAACACAGATGATACACAGCTATTGCGATTATATATGCATGTATTTTGTTTTCTTACACTATATTATTATTATTATTATTATTATTAAATCCTTCGCATTATTCAAGCGACAAACAAAATCTCATGACAATTACAAATTTACGCTGGATAGATAAAAGTAAAGCTTGTAGTGTCAGAATCGGTAACATTAACCAGTCTGTCCTTTCGTTGGGATCGAACATTTTGAAGACTGTGTACAGGAAGCCACGTGGCAATCTTCCGATATAAATTCTAGAGAATCCATGGATAGAATGTGAGGTAGCAAGGGGTGATTGTGTGGAGACCAAAAGGCCTGATGACAATTTTCCACATTATACACGTGTCATATATCTATAATGGGATGAAGTAATGCTGTTAAATTGGGATGAAAAAGGGTTATACAGATAAACAAATTATCCCGTTCCTGTCTGTAGAAAGTGGATACATTGATTCCAGGTACAGATTATATATCAGTGCTCAGGAATCGCTCCATCAGACAAAATGAAGATAGCTGTAATTGGTCCCAGCATTGATATAGGTAAAATCTTACTGGTGTTTTGATCATCATGGAGAAGATAGCATTTGTAACCCTTCAATTCCTAAAGTTGCACTGAATTTATCCTTTACATTTCTCTAAGTCTTTGTTATTTTACATGGATAGCAAGACAATCTCACCTTCCAAAAGGTTTTGCAACTGACAAGCATGATAACGTTTATGTGGTGGGTAGTACATCTCGTAACATCCACAAGATGAAACCGGTCTCTACTCCAATCAGAACCATCACAAAGGTCTTTATTTTGAATCCGAGGGCTATTTGTTTCATCTACAACCGTGACATAATGTTTGTAAAGAATCATTTACTCTGTGGCTCTAATTGCCGTAGTGAAATCAGCATGTTCATGTTTTAATGATACATATAAAATTTTCCATGGCTTTATCTTGACAACTCGTGTATATAAAGTAATAACATTCAAAGTCTGGGTAGGATTTTGGTTTAAAAATAAAAATGAATTGAATTGCAAGATGCTATTGTTAGGAGATGAAGCGTTCTCATAAATTCCCGAAGAACATTTTGCCTGTACAGTAAAGCTTCGATTATCTGCATACGTTTATCTGAACAGTAGATTAATTATGACCAAGTTGATCCTATATACATGTATCTTTATATTACTGTAATTTATCTGGACTATCATTAATCCGGACCAATGTTTGTATTATGTGCTTATAAATATTATTATAATTCGTCTTGTGTTGAATATTATGGACATATTTACTTTAACAAAAAAAAAACAAAAAAACAAAACAAAAATAAAAAAAAAAAACAAAGAAAAAAAACAAACACCCCCCCCCCATTTACACACTATAATTTGAAAGATATATATGGTCTGTGAAGTGAACGGTGCTCGGACAGTTTAACTGAAGCTGCTTTGCGGGCTTAACACTCTATGGTGCATGTGTTTTAGTACCAGGATCATTGTCTATCTTATTTCTATTTATTATTCTGGTACGTTTCCTTTTAAGTAAGAACAGTGTGCCTAACGAATGAATAACAATAATTGATCTAAAACATCGTAATAGGTTGATTAAAATATGGTGAGGGCCTCCTTGTAAACGTGGCTTGTGTCATGCTATATAGAGGTCATTGACAGCAGCTATGCGCGACATAAGAGACAATGAGCTACCCAAGAATCAATAAGTTAAAATTTGATTGAAATCTGCTCCATTGTCACTTGTTTTATTTATTCATTTAAATATTTATTTACATATATAACTATTTTGAATTTATGATTTTATCATCCTAGTTTCATGATGTTTAAATTGCAAATTATTTCCCTTTGTGCAACCCTTTAGCTAAGTATAATGCCCAATTTTCACATATACACATTCAGTGTTATATCATATACGTGCGAACGTTGTATTATTCTTTAAAATGTGTATCTGGATGTTATGTGTTTTGTCTTTTATGCTGTTGTCACTGTTGGCTTTTTCGTGTACCTAATAGGTATTTTTTTTTTTAAACTCTAAAAATGTATTACATGTGTACCTGTCCGTTTCAATATGATGCAATTGTTTTACGTGGCGTCAGTAAGATAGCTTGTCAAGAATTGTGATCTTTTGTTATCTAGTCTACCGATGATAAACAAACTTGCCTTTAATCACGTGTCTAAGAGACATAAATAAATCAACTCATTGTGTTAGCTCATGCAATACAAATCCTATTGTAAGGCTAAGAAAACAGCATGATAAATGGGCTTCAACAGATGTATGACTGATAATGTTAGAAATGAATTTATAAAATATTACTTATTACACGGAAAAAGAAAAATGTACATACACAAGTTCACCAGATTTTAACACTGGCCGATTGTTCGATCTTTTTAATATCGTGTACCAAAGGAGTGTGTACATCATAATATTATAATTAGTTAGCAACATCACAGATGATACTGAATAATAGAAGATACATGGAACATACATATGATTTTTAATAAAAGACCAATGACCAGTGCTTGAACTTATTTTACGTTCATTAATTTCCTTTGGTACAATAATATGCAGAATGATGCGTATGGCACCAATAGGCACTAATTTAAAAATAAGTTAACCAGTCAATTAACCTGTCAATCCATTAATTAATCTATCAATCTATCTATCGTTCAACCATGTATGTCTATCGATCTATTAATCCATCTATTTGTGTGTATGCGTGCGTACGCGCGCGCGCGCGCGTGTGTGTGTGTGTGTGTGTGTGTGTGTGTGAGAGAGAGAGAGAGAGAGAGAGAGAGAGTATTGTAAAAGAACTAAAAAAATCCAATTCTCCTTTTGTTCGTAGATAATAGAGATTTACAATTTTGAAATGTTAAAGTTACTGTTTGCAATTATAAATTATCACAGATAATAGTATAGAATTATTTACTTTTGACTTAGGTTACTACACGGAGAAAGAATGTCGTAAATTGTAAATTATACGCCCGCCCCGTTCTGTAACAGTTCCCTGCGAAGGCACCAGCAGCATATGGTTGGCTCTGGAAAATACTTACTATCAATGAACTCTAATGTCCGTCAAGATATGCATTCTTGATTTATACTTAATGTGCAGACATCATTATATTCTAATTAGACTTACCTGAATTCTGACATTTAGACTCCTGAATCTTTGTTTATTACCCTAAGTGCCACCTAGACATAAAGTTTGGTCAGCAATGTACTCTTGAACATAAGTTATTGTGTAAAACCCATTGCTCCTTGACCCAAAATAACCTTGACTTTTGACCGTAAATGAATAGGCTTCATTCTTGTCCCAGTTGTAGCCTATCCATAAGTTTGTATCCCGGTCTGCATTGCAGAACTGATGTTCTTTTAAGAAACCATTTTAATTCTTTCCATCACAATGACTTTAAAATTTGTCCTTTCAACACCTAACTTGACAGTTTTTTTTTTCTCTACCCCAAGTTCAAAGCACAAAAGTTGATAACAGATGTTAGAAAACTTGATTTATTTGTGCAGAAACCATTTTTGTTCCTTAAGTCACATTGACTTTAACCTTTAACCTTTAGACTTGAAATTGAAAGGTTGTAGGAGAATTTGATATATTGTGCGGAACTATTTCTTCTCTCTGCAATGGATAAAGAAATATTGTTTAGGGGGAGGATCAACAATCATGAGGAGCGGAATTCCGGTTGGGGGCCAAGATAGTGACACTCTCAGAAACTTCTGCATTTTAAACGTTTTAAATGACTAATTTTAACCATCTAACTGTAAAAAACATTACTCTAGGGAATTGTACTTGGCCACCTCGTCTTTTCTCGATCACAGTGACCTTAACCTTTGATCGTTTGACCACCGAAGTTTCTTTCCTTACTCATGTGCAAGCCATACACAAACTTTGATACCTGGAGATTGTGAAGAGCTTTAGTTGTAGTGCGGAAACCAAATTGGTGCAGATAAGACGGACGGAATGATGCACGTACGGACATCATAAAACAATACGGACCACTTTCTGGATGGCGTATGAAAACTATTTTCATCTAAACTGTAAACCAATGGCAAATATTTTAATTTTTAATTTTATTTTATTTTATTTTAATTTAACTTTGTGTTAATGTGCTGAGACTGCACTTTTTAAAATTTGAATAATTAAAAAGAAATGCAGTAATAAATGAGATTTTCAGTTTATTAGGAAAAATACTGATGTAAAATTCAAGTGACCAATATCATTAAACTTAAAAGAATAAATAAAATCCAAATTGTTCAGAAAAAAAAGACATACTTTTCTCCCGTTAAATGAAGTCCTTGAACTTGCACTGAAAGCTCCGATACGAAGAGAAGAAACGTGATATAAGCAGACGGATCGACGGAAATAAATTTTATCTGCGACTAGCAATTAACGATGGACACTGGATCAGTACTGCATGCTCCGATTTTCTAACACTGGAGAGAAGACACCAGGTGATCAGTTAGAATCTTATAGCACTCTCGTGAGCTGACGTAAGGATGTCGCAACATTGTAGCAAACATGCAGCATGTGGTGACTGAGTCAATCAGATTAATGTAACTTTGAAATCATATTAATAATATATAAGTATTGTCTTGATAGGATGTCGCTGCAAGAATTCACCAACCCCGCAAACATATTCAACAAGGCCACGGGTCGAAAAATACCATCACCACCAGTAACGTCGTTTACTCTAAATTCTGAGTCTTGAAAATATTGCTCTTATCTCTCTGGTTTCATTTGAGCTTAGCCATGTTCTCCCAAAACTAAGTTTTCAAACGAAGTTTTAACAGTATCTTGAACAGTGGAAACAGACTGCATAATAGATGTTCTATTTTAAATGTGTGCATTTTAAAGACGTTACACAGAAAAACCAAATACTTTAATTCAATCTTTCTATTCATTCTTCTGTTAGACATGTCCTACATCGCAGAAGAAATAACTCCACCCAATTTTCATCGATTTTTACTGCTGAGTTCAATCTTCAGCAGTATTCTGAATAGCAGAAATTTGCATTTGTAAGGTTTTAATCCATCGTCAGGTGTCTGCTATTCCAAATTGTGATGTACCGTTTTATGTTCTTTACAGTACATTGTTAATCAAGCATTTGTTTCCATCAATGCATTTCCAGTTGTTATTGATGGAGTGTTAACACTGTTACAGATTATATCAACTTGTTTTAAATTTATAAATTTGTTTCAATTTCCAATTATTACTTCTATTAGATCTATGTAATGTTTATTAATTCATCGTTTTCTTTTGTGTTTTTTATTTGTTTTGTTTGTCTCTGTTTGTAATTTCCTTTGACAAAGACTTACTGAAACTTGAATTCGATGAGGCTGTTAAAAGCTACTTTTGCACCGCTCGTTGCAATTGTTATTATAATTACTTTAATCAATCCCGGACACACACTATCTCTTGTTGTGTCCAGTGCACCTAAAGGGATTTTTTTTTTTTATTGCCAAATGTTCTGTATTCTTTATATTATTAACCTCGAATGGCTCGATGTACCATGGTTGTGATCTTGATGTCTTGTGCTTAGCTCTATCATGTGCATCTGTTGATACAATAATATGGATTCAATAGCTCAATCAATGGAAAACATTACTGAAAAATGTACGCAGTGAACCAAGCCTTACTTAGCTACAGCTCGATTGCATTCTCTTGCACCATTGACAAAAACATAAACATGATCAATAAAGGTCTTCAGATTAATGTCAAACCTTAAATTATTGGCAAGACCCTAAAACAATTAATAAAAGATGGAGTAAAATTATCCACAATACGTCCATGAAGCACAAAAACATACTAAAGGCGAATTTAAAGCATCGAAAAACTAGAAAGAAATTAACGTCAGTTTTCGCACAGGTGCAGTTTAATCCTTTTAGTCTAAATAAAAAAGGATATGTGTATAACTACATACACAAGGTCAGGGAAAGAAAATATCAAAGACAGAACCTTCAAACAACTTCCTTTACTGTAGAACCATCAATTAGGGAAAAGTCATCTAATAAAGAAGAACATTACACAATCATCAACAGAAACTAGTACACTTGATATCATTACAGCAGTCAATATCGTTTCTTGATCACCAGCAATATTAGATCGATGGTGATCCCCAGCAATAACAGTCAGATCGATTGTGTTCACAAGCAATAGTAGTCAGCTCGATGTTGTTCAGCAGTAATAACATTCAGATCGATGCTGTTCATACGCAGTAATAGTCAGATCGATGATTATCACAATCAATATTAGTCAGATCGATGATGTTCACATGCATTTGTAGTATGATCGATGATCATCAATAATATCATTGCGATCGATGATAATCACCGGCAATAGTAGTCTGATCGATGATTTTCAGCAGCAATATCATTCAGATCCATGATGTCCACAAACAATAGTAGTCAGATCGATGATTATCACAATCAATAGTTGTCAGATCGATGATGTTCACACGCAATAGCAGTATGATCGATGATCGCCAATAATACTGGTCCGATCAATGATAATCACCAGCATTAGTAATATGATCGGTGATGATTGATGATGATCACCAGTTACGTTTTTCCTGCAGAAATACGTTTTAAAGGTGTCCACAGTAGCCCTCTTTATAAAGTTTTCCACAATAGCCCTGTTTATAAAGGTGTCCACAATAGCCCTCTTTATAAGGGTGTCCACAGTTGCTGACTGGTAATTGTTATCCATCTTACTACTATTAAAAAAAAAACACAAAATAATTTATTGACAAGCCATTTTTGTCTTAAGAAAATTCTGACTGGTTGCTACCGACTGAGACCTCAGCACACTATTAATAAGTCAATTACATCTGAAAAAACTTTTGAATGGTTCATATCGACTGTGACCTTAGCACTCTTCTTTATACAATCATGAATTACAAATTCAGCAAGCTCGGGATAATCGCTGCAGAACATGTTGTTTCTTTTCTGTCATAAAGATACGAAAATTTGGCACCTACGAAAGAATGAGTTTCTGCCATCATTAAGGATAATAGTGGTTTTCTTGAAGGAAACGAAAACGACATCGATGGACAGGAGGACTTTCATATCGTATCAAGAGAAGGTTCAAATTGGACAATCAGATGGGGAGAGTGGGTTGGAAAAGCATTAAGTGTAGTACAAATTGGACATTCAGATGGTGAGAGTAGGTTGGTAAAGTATTAGTGCAGCCTGGTGAAAAAATGTTATAATCATTTCTATAATTGCTATTTATCAACCATGTACATACACAAATCATAAGTGCTTTGTGAAATATCATATAAGTATTTCTAAAACGTTTTGTGCAAAATAATAATACTTCGGAAACAATCAATGCTAACAATGGCGAGATGTAATGATACTCCGGAAAGAATCAATGCTAAAAATGGCGAGATGTATTAATAATCCGGAAACAAACAATGATCAGTCAGTAAAGTCAACATAAGTGCCTACCAACTCCACGAACATAAGTGCAAAGTGTGTGTGTGTGTGTGTATGTGTGTGTGTGTGTGGTCACTACAATCGATATCGATAAACGGATTGAATTGCCAGCATTTTCCCATCAACTGTGTTTCCTTAAGTAAGGAAACCTTTAAGCAATGTATATAAACCTATTGATGTGAATGGTTTACAACAAAAAGAATAAAACAACAAAGTGGCAACTTTAAATAGATGGAATACTAGAGACGATAGTTCAGGTACAAACTGACTTGATATCTATGTCTGTATAACCAATATAGCTTTTGAATGGCTCTATCATACTAGGGTACGACAATATATTACACGTAACCTTCAGTGTTATCAAGCACCTTTCATCTCCTATGCATCTGACGGTCTTTCGTCATTAGTCAAGTGTTATTTAATTTACCTATCTGTATTTATCATAGCTTTGTTTAAAACAGAAGTCCATCCAGGTGAAACCATTATTACAGGTGAAACATAGCTCAAAATACTTAGCAGGGCAATAGTTAATGATTCCCTACCAACCGGTAAATTTTCTTCTAAATCCTTTTCACATATGTAACTGACATCTGAAATGTTATACGAAAACAACACAAGAAAAATTACATTCAAAGGGGTTTTAGGATATCTTCATCAAGTGAACGTTTTTAATGTATAAATAAGGATCTACTGAACCGGATCGGTTTCCGGACCTGACCCCGCCCCCGTAACAAAAACGTACAGTCACTTGTCACTTCAAATTTAACCATTGTTTACTTCTTGCGCACGTTTATTTTGTATTATGTACACTTTGAGTAAATATACACACAGGCTTTTGCATTGGTGCCCTTCCGAGGAAACTCCCGGCCCTTTTGAAATTTTGTAAATCCCCAACCTCCAACACGTGACATGCTTGCGATTCGGTGATTTATCAGTACAATATCGGTTCAATTACGGATGAATATCATGTGTATAAACATATAAGTGGTACTCGGCCAGGACAAAATTATGTCCCTTTTTTGGAATAAGTAATTTTGATTCGCTTCCTTCTGTGTAAGTGTAGTTTTGATTTGATCTCTTGCATGTAAAGGTAATTTTGATTTGATTCATTCTATGTAAATTTTTTTTTTTAAATGGCTTTTCTATGGCTTTTCTATCGGTGTAAAGAACATACATATAGTTAACAATGTCCAATAATAGATGCGACGTTATACAATTTGACATTACTATCTTGCCTCAGCTCTTTTTCAGAACGTGTACTAAATGAGCAACCAGAAGTTGTACTAAATGAGGAACCAGAAGTTGTACTAAATGAGCAACCAGAAGTTGTACTAAATGAGCAACCAGAAAGTGTACTAAATGAGCAACCAGAACGTGTACTAAATGAGCAGCCAGAAGTTGTACTAAATGAGCAACCAGAAGTTGTACTAAATGAGCAACCAGAAGTTGTACTAAATGAGCAACCAGAAAGTGTACTAAATGAGCAACCAGAAGTTGTACTAAATGAGCAACCAGAACGTGTACTAAATGAGGAACCAGAAGTTGTACTAAATGAGCGACCAGAAGTTGTACTAAACGAGCAACCAGAAGTTGTACTAAATGAGCAACCAGAACGTGTACTAAATGAGCAGCCAGAAATTGTACTAAATGAGCAACCAGTAGTTGTACTAAATGAGCACACAGAACCATGCACTAAATGAGCAACCACACACACACACACACACACACACACACACACACACACACACACATACGCACGCGCACACACTGTTGGTATTTCAAATTGTGATCCTCCCATGGAACGTTAATATGCACATATAAATATTGTTTCAACATTAGGCTATAATTCAACAAAAGGCTATCACTTCTATATTCTCTAATCTGTGATGAATTTCCACTGATTATGGTAGATCATTGTGATATAGTGAGTTCTATGTTACCGTGGTATTCGGATCGTGTCTTTACCTTAGATGCACCCGCTGACCTAAACTTGTACTTCTGCTTCGCAGTTTGATTTCTGGAAAATGTTCAGATTATTGGTGAGTACACTGTTTTAAAACTTTATCCATGAATATCACTCATTTCCAAACATGGCTGTACCCTTATCCTGAAATATGGTCGATATGTTCTCCAAATCAATAACACTCAAAAAAATCCGTTAACCAGTCTGTTGTCAGATAATATAGAATGACGTCTTGCAAGCGTCAGATCATTTGATTAGCATAGTTGTCAAAGTTAAGCAACTGAATTTTTGGTAACAACTAAGAGTAAAAATCAGAAGTACAGAAATGTGATTTTACTTAGGTCATGACGGCTTTTAAAATTAAGTGGTGTTGAATCAACAGTTTGTGAACTTACCTCTTATAGCATTATAAGTAACTCTAAAATTGTCTATCCATTATGTTTATCGATCTAATTTCAGACAGCAAAAGGGCTACAGTATGATAGATCAAACCTTCAAAGGGCTATTGACGCTACACAGAAAGGAAGGTCAGCTTATTGGGTTGCAAAATTGTAAAAACTTCCAGAGCAAGCATTGAGGGACATAATTCTGTGAAATGTCTGAGTTGGTGCTGTTATTGGACATGTACCTTTTATCTCCAATCATAAAGAGCATAAATTATTTGGCCATGTAGAATACATGGCTCACATAGGATATGGTTATAACAAGTCAAATATCTAGTATATGGTGAAAGACTATGCAGAGTGGTTGGGGAAATATGTTAAGTCAAATGAATGCCTAAGTAACTGTTGGTTTCATATCTGTTTGAACAGATGGCCAGAGCAGAAGGTAGTCAAACCAAGGAAATTATCAATGGCAAGAGCCAAGGCAGCTTCAAGAGAAATTTTAACAACATATTACAGAGAACTTTGAAGTACTTTTAGTAAAAGCAACTTGAATGATAAACCAAAGAAAGTTTACAATATAGATGAGACAGGGATCAGCACTGAATATACAATAATTTGTAACAAAAGCCACTAAAGCACAATGTATTACATCACCAAGATCTTCAACTGTCACAACAATTGCCTCTGGAAATGCACTTGGAATAGTATTCCTCCATATTTTGTGTTTCCTGGGCAGAGATAGAATGATGATCTTACAAATGGAGCCCGTCCTGAATCTGCAGGTGCAATGTCCAAATCTGGATGGTCAATTTCACATATATTTTAACAAACAATTTTGTAAAGTATGCAAATGCTTGTGATGGGAAGACAAAATCTTTCAATCAAATCTTGTACTTTGGACAAAGATCTCATATTTCTTTCACCTGAGTAGACTAGGCTGGAAAAAAACAATGTTTTACTGTTTGTCTTACCATCACACACCAGCCATTTGACACAGTGTTTAGACTTTGGAATATTTGGACCATTTATAGTAATGTACAGCAAAGAATATCAAACGTATATGAAAAATAATCCTGCTTTCACAGTAACAAAATATCAGTTGCTGAACTTACTGTCAAGCCTTACTTGAAAGCCATGACTGCAAAGAATTTGATATCTGCATTTAAAAAGATAGGTGTTCATCCTTTTGACCACATGTCCGGATGCTTAAGTTGCAATGGCGCTAATATATAGCAAGAAAGATCAAAAGGAACAATTATCAGAAGAATGTACCTTACAAAGTAACAAAATCACATCAAAACATTGTCAGATAATGATGGTTAATGAGTTGACACCAGTTTTGAAAGAAACCTGTGCACAATGACAGATAGAACAAATTTCAGCTGGCAGGAAAATTACAATCAAGTCTCCATTTTTCAAAGACAGATACATTACAAATGCCATTATTACAAAAACAAAAAGAAAATTTGTTACACTTTTCTTATCTGAAGAATTCCAATACTGATATTATGAAACCTGCAGCAAAGAAAAGAAAATTTACTGAAGAAAATTGTGGCTGCAATTAATAAAACTGCAGATTAAAAAAAAACAGGAAGGAAATTTGTAAACTACTCCAAGAAAACAAAGAAGCTATTCCAAGTACATCAGGAACTAACAAGAATGTAGCACAAATTAATTTAGAAGCAGCAGAAAGTGAATTGTCAGATGATGATGATGATGATGTTAATGAAAAATATCGTTGTCTTGACTAGGAGCCAAATGAAATAAGGGGCTGTGTGTCGATTGTTTTTGTAACATGGGGAAAATGTGAATTCTATCCACACTGGACTCATCTTACGTTTTGTTTGTATGTTACAATTTTGATTGCAGAGAGTACGTTTAGGTGCCCTCACTGTTTAAAGAAAGAATGTTGACTGTTCTCAATCAAACGCTGTACTTTAAGTATGCCAGTTGTCTGGATTTGTTGTTGTTGTTGTTTTTTCTTAATTTTAACATAAGTTAAATATGTTTTTTCGATTTTCAGATAAGTTTCATGTTTCTACGCTGTGCACAAGATATACATTAAGTTTACAAAAGTAAAAGTATGACAAGTATGTGCAACCATACAGAATTTGTTTGGATTTCCACGATATCAGACTAGCTCCCCTTGGATACTCTGGACTGGCGTGTGTCTATTGATCACTTCACTCAAGTCTACGGTGTAAATTTGGCACGCAATTATTTCCTTAAAAATTAAAGAACAACTAAAAGAGACATAAAATAATGTGAAGGTAAGTCTTTTTATTTACTAACTTGACGATCGCAAACTTTAAGACACACGATACAATATCTCTCCAGTATAACCATTAGCGACGTAATAAAAAAAACGATGAAAATAATAATCATAAGGAGAGAAAATACGAAAAAGTCTGTGGAGTGAGAGAAAACGATAACCGAACTTGCACCAAGTAATCTACAAGAAGGCGGGACTTCGTAACTGTTAGGTTACACGCTCGAACGTGGGATTTTAACACAGTGTTGACAACACCAATGATACAAAGTTGCTATAGCCTGTCAAGATTAAAAGGTACATTTATTGCTTAGGAGAAAGACGCATACTATTTCATGCTTGCTTTGATTTTATTTCTTCCTTCCTATTGTATAAAAACAATTAATATGTGTCAAAAACCAAATTATTTAATATAAAAACGTCTGAAGGCCGCTCTACCCACCTCCCAAGCCTTTCTCTTTGACTGTGTTGGTTGGTAAAGCTGCAGTAATCGACCATTATGGAAACATTGGGATATCCAAGTGATTGCGCAGAAAGCCTATTCACATCCAAGTTACTGCATATGCCTTACGTTTCCAGTGGTTTTTTCTGGAGTGAACTACCGAAATAACCAACAAAAGTGAACGGAGTCGAAAAAAGGAATTGAAGAGAGCAAACTAAGAGAATACTATTTGATTTATTGTGAAGTACCTATACTGGCATCATTGTTCTGTTTGCTCATTTACTACATGTTTTCTTTGCTCATTTAGTACAATTTCTGGCTGCTCATTTAGTACGTGTTCTGTTTGCTCATTTAGTACAACTTCCGGTTGCTCATTTGGTACAGGTTCCGGTTGCTCATTTAGTACACGTTCTAGTTGTTCATTTAGTACAACTTCTGGTTGCTCATTTAGTGCAACTTCTGGCTGTTCATTTAGTACATGTTCTGGTTGCTCATTTAGTACACCTTCTGGTTGCTTATTTTGTACACGTTCTGTTTGCTCATTTAGTACAACTTCTGGTTGCTCATTTAGTACAACTTCTGTACTGTATGTATGTGAGTGTGTGTGTGTGTGTGTGTGTGTGTGTGATTTGGATTTTTAAATTTTTTCAGTCATATCGATACGATGTCTGCAGTGTCGAAGTTTATAGTGATGTCTAGCACTGAGGCATCATGCCGCAGACATGTATCATGATGTCCCACCCAGTCACATTATCCTGACACCAGTCCGACGAGTCCTAACATTAATCTCTTAATGATGAACGCCTAGCGAGGCAGCAGTTAGTACCATTTTTATAAGTCTTAGGTAGGACTCGGCCGGGGTTAAAACCTAATACATCTAATATCCTAGATGTTTAATCACTTTTACCAAAGGGAATAAATGTACGTACGGTATGTATACTTGCACTGTATAATAAAATAGTCGCAAATTTTGCACATGGACTAAAGTAATAAACTCTAAACCTTCTCCAGGTAAATCACTAATTTCAAATTATTCGTACTCTGTGTATAATGTATGCAGCGTCAATGGTCCTCTGAGTTTCGCCGATAGGCACAATTACTAGCAATAGTATAGCTTGGATAAGTATATAAAAAGTTGGTACTTCATGAAAGCCATCATTTCAGCAGTTATATGTAATCGATATTGACCTATCCAAGTTTGAAGTCATCAAACTTGATAATGTCTCTCAAGGTAAATCGGGTTCACTGTATGTTAGCTTTATACAAATAAGGCAATGAATGTACTACAAATAATGCTCTAAGACTTGAAATACTGGGATTTTACTTTATATTGCCCCTTGACCTCCAATTTCGCTCTTTGTATGCAAGACCTACACAGCATACGCCACGTTATTAATGGTTCGTCATGAGCATTTGGAAATGAGCATCTAAGAAAAATGACATGAGATTTTTTTTCATACTCAGTCATAAGCAGAGTGTCGCAATGGAGCATCAAGTAAAGATGGAACCTGTGGGCGCAGTCAGAATAGTGTTCTAGCTGCTGGTAGACCTTTTGCGTCATATTTGTGATAGAATGAGACATGTCTCCCAAACAACGTTTTAGTTCTTGAACATATGGTATTTAAAGAGACGTTATTGAAGTTTGGCTGATTCAACAGCTTAATGTGATATAAAAGTTACATTACTACAAATGTTTTCGCATAAGGAACTGCCACGTAGACCCGTTATCAAATGCACTACAGCTGCCTGAAATAAGTTCCAGATAACCAAGCTGTCTTCCGGTCCACACCATGTTCAGTTACTAAGCACTACTTTCTATGTGCTTCTCTAGTGATGAAATTAATCTATACGCTACTGTAAGCTGGTATCACAGTTTTAATGTAATACTGATTCTTGATGTATGGATTTTAAGAGACTGTCTGATTGATAACTTCAAGAAGAAAGCTTATTTTACTGTCATGAGTAGAGTACGCTGCAACGGGTCCTTTCGAGTGACATGTTTCTGTTGACTATAATAACACTAAGAGATGCAAACCAATCAAATAAAATAAACAAAACATCATAATACCTTAAAAATCGTGTTTTCTACTCTTTTGAAAGCTCAGGTAAAGGTTATGTTAAATTACATCATCCTCATTTCTTCTAACATGCTTTCAACCGATTAAGAATAAGAAGATGATATTATTCTATCCTTTTCTTGCTGTTCATACAACACTTAAGGTTCTATATGTGGAAAAAACTACACAAAGAATTAACATGTATTCGTACGAAGAATACATATTGATATTCGTTATAAAAGACATTAGAACATGCATTATAATCTATGTATTGGCCTCTCGACGATTTCCATTTGACATCCTGCACGTACAGAGAGACACGTTAAAGAGTCTCCACAAATCCTCATCTAGACTACTCTTTTGACCGAAATTATTTCACGATATCCTTTTAGATATCTGCCATAAATCTTGTCACATATATCCTGTTTTCTTAAACTAATATGAACAGGATCTAGACTTTTTATAATTGATGTTATTAGGAACAGTGAATTAGATTGATTACTATCCTCTTCCTCTAGTATCACAGTAATCTTCATCATATTTGCTAAAAGAATGTCCTTAAAGGAAACGACAAGAAAAATACAGACGTCTCTCTGCTTTAAAGATATCTTTTTCTGACATTAGAAACATATTTTGCTCCCACCTGTAAACGTGTTATATGACTTTTGTATAGGATAGTATTACTGTATCATGTATGCTATGCCATTCTGTGTGCAACCGAGAAATGTTTGGATTTGATGATAGAAAACAGATTTTATAATTCTATTTTTTGTATCATAATTACTTCACACACGCACATATGCATACATACATACACACGTATACATGGATACAGGTTAGTACTACCTATTTTTGATATGACCTCCATAGGGACACAAGGGTGAAAAGTTGTTTGCTGGTGTGTGTGTGTGTGTGTGTGTGTGTGTGTGTGTGTGTTATAACATTAGAACGTAAGACAAAAATAATTAAGACTTCATGTGTATGGCGTCGGTGAAGATTCCCATTCGTTCACACGGTCAAATACATTGTATGCTCAAGAAATGTTTCTGTTCCATATGACTGCATGGTGAGAAATTGATATTATTCAAGACTGCTAAGACAGTGTCTCATGAAAAAGACACTTCCTGTATCTTCCGGTACTGTTTCTCTTTAGTATCTATAACTACTTTTCATAATGACGTCAACAGTTCAGAAAATCCCCATGTATACACTTTCGTTTTCTTTTGAACAACTCAAACTAATGATGAAACATAGCATGATGTCATTTACTTTCATCGCAGTAGAATACAGTTACTTCAGTCACTGTTATTGTCCTTACCATAGTACTCATAATACTTTGATTTTGTCTTCGTTTAGTCGCAAAAGCAATTATTCGGACTTGAAAATTCAGCAAATAGATTACGTTTCCAGTTCTTTAATCGCACGGAATAGTTTTGCATTGCAATATTACTATCCCAAGAAGTATTACGAGGCATTGCTCCCTAGAATTAATACTATTACAACAACACTTAGTATAATAACAGCCTTATATGTTGTTCACTGGCCGCACGCTAATTTAATTAATAAAGATTGATAAATCCAATTGTGGACTTTGCAATCATTTTATCTTTGACCTCAATGTATGCATTAAACTGTCAGATCAAGAAAAGCGTCTGCTCCTATTCTCCATGGAACCCTTAAGGATTTGATGAAGCAGGCATACTAGCTTTTTCTTTCAAAAAAAGAATTGGTGATTGATTGCACACATACAGTGCACATCAAATGGCCCTAATCATAGTAAGGATGGAGGCAACGTTACTAAAAGGTGGTTTTGTTTTAGACGTAGTTATCTCAAAATGCTGATTTTGATTCTCCCATTGCAGCAAGAGCAGAGTGCCTGCAGTCAGAAACCCGATGACCTCAATTTCCCTGGCCGCGGATTGACCATAACCAGGATACTGGTTACTTACAGAATACATTCTCAGAGTAGTATCACGATACAGACACGTTTTCTCAGAAGCTGGCAACTTTACGGAAGCAATCTTCAGCTCTAGAGCTATGTGAAACGTAGAATTGCATTCTTTCTTGCTATCCGTTTTATATGATATAACCCGTTTTATATATTGGATGCTTCAGAATTATTCTACATTTTGCAGTCAGACCTATGTCACATAACGCCATGCTTTCAGATGGGCTTGAGATTGCTTCAAGTTAGCCATTTTTATAAATGAGCACACTGAATTCAGTTATATGTTGAATGCATTAAATGATGTGCAATGTTCGTGGTCTTATAATCCAGTGAGATTATTTGCGTCGGACACAGACTCACGTACTATTTATAATAATAGTAGCTGTCATCAGCAGGTCTGACGAAACAATGTGATGTGCAAGGAAGCCAATTCATGTGCGCACATACGTAATGTACATAGACAAAACGATGTTTTTCGTTCCGTGTGGAGGGAAAGAACGAGTTTGATACGGCGTAGGAATATGTCGAGGCCGTCAGGCATATGTTCTTATGATATATCAAACGGTTCTTTACCCCTAATCGAAGAAAACAATTATGCAGTTTTGTACTTAGTATATGTTCCCTTTAATTCACACATTCGTTTCTATTTTTGTAAAATGTATACGGTTAAAAATGAATTTTAGCATTTGGCGGTTTTTGAAAGTTATTGTATAACCCTCTAAAAAAAACATGCACGGAATCGGTACTAGGCCCAAATATATACTGTGCAGTTGCAGCGTTGGTCTGTCTACATTGCAGATATGATCTACTCTTCAGCTTTGAATTTTAAAAAGATGTTGTATGGAACATGTGAATGAATTTTAAACTGTAGTCACAGGCAAGTGGATTTTTCTTTACTTCTCAAATGGAACACGGGATTTGGACCAGAAAGTGACCTTTTTCTTATACCCTAGTTACTGAATACCCAAACTCTACTTCCAAGCTAATTTCAGGGTAAGTTTCATAGACTAACAGTAATTAAATACATTTAATTTTATACAGAAAACTCGTTATTTACAGTACTGTCAAACTCTCTATTTGTGTTTTCATTTAATACAATAAATTAGTGATTCATTTAACTTAAAGTGATAATTTAAGCATACATTTGTAAGAAATCGAAGGTTCGGTCTCTCTCTAACATGCGGACTAGGTTTTTAATATTCCTTTAGAAAACTTTTACAAAGAAAATTCTAAACACTATCGTTCTGTTTCTTCTCTTTATTTTTTTGTTTGAACAGTAGCAAGAGTTTAAAATGTCGACAAACATGTCTTCTCTCTATCTGTCCCAGTGATGAAAAGTCCGAACAACATTGTAACAAGATGTAATTCTAGGAAATCTGCGTCACAACCAAACAGCTGCTGCTGCTTTCAGTGATAAGTCTACCTTTATCCTGCAACTCTTTGTCAGTTTTATTTTCAGATTTGCTAAATGAATTTGATTCCTCAGGATTATTAATAAACTAATTGAAAATTGAAAGTTCCTCCATTTGAACTTGCTCCTTTTAATATTTAATTCAGCAGACCATAGTTTTGAAACTTTGAAACCGAAACGGATTTTGGTATGATTGGTATTTTAGATTATTTGTATTATGGGATGTCTCGTGGGAATCAAACATGTGGTAAAATTTTCTTCGAACGTGGGGGGGGGGGGGGCGTTTCTAACCATGCCTTGAATCATGACATGATTTCCTTACTCTTCTTAGTTTTTCTAAATTTTTTAGACTTTCGATACAAGATTTCAACGGCATAGTACTCCTTCTGTCTGTCTGTCTGTCTCTGTCTGTCTCTCTGTCTCTATCTCTGTCTGTCTGTCTGTCTGTCCCTCTCTCTGTATCTCTGTCTGTCTCATTTGATGTCACTTTGAACACCAGCTTCTGACTGGATTAATTAAAATTACAAACGCGACATTTTGGAACAATTGATAACGTATAGCAATAAGTAGAATATTATTAAATATTTCGACAGCTGCAGTGGCCTTAATGGTTAGAGCGTCCGCCTCTGATGAGGGAGGTCGCGGGTTCGAACCCTGGACGAGTCATACCTAAAACTTATAAAAATGGTAATAGCGGCTGCCTAGCTTGGCGCTCAGCATTAAGAGGTTAGTGTTGGGACTGGTCGGCCTGGTGTCAGGATAATGTGGCTCGGTGGGACATGATGCTATATATCTGCGGCATGATGCCTCAGTGCTAGACATCACTATAAACTGCCACATTGCAGACATCGTAGCGATATGACTACAATTGTTAAAGCTACGTTAAACACACACACACACACACACACACACACACACACACACACACACACACACACACACACACACACACACACAATTTCATGTTGCAAAAGTAGTTCCTGTCCGGGTGTGCGATACGAAAATTTGAGGGATGACAGTTTGAATATCGGTATCGAACACAAGATCAGTCATGTAAGATTAAGTGGGTATATAGTAAATCACTGCATTCGTACATAATCTTGTCTCATACACTGCAAGGCTCAGACATTATAGTTTAAGATGCTTCACGGGGAGTCGTAGAAGCCTGTCGGATTTCGCGTAATCCGTGTGATACGGTCGACGGTGACATTGACTCGGAGAACGGTATTGTTTAATTGCAGTGAAGAACCATAGCGTGAAATATGGTTTAAAATATGATTGAGTAACGCTATATGAGAGAAAATCAACCACACATTCATCTCATCTGAGGATGAACCTTACTTTGTTTATATTTTTGTATAGATTTTATAAATGGATCATCCATGGTGATTTATATATCAGTTATATATGTTTGCAAGTTCTATACGTTGATTCTCTTTTGATTACTTGTTGAAGCTGCTTGTTCGGATTATTTCCATTTAAGAACGATATAATTTTTTTGTGTCCGTTGTTGAACTCTGTGCGCAGTATTCTGTTAAATCCTTGTTGGATTTTATTAGCACGACTGTGGTGTCAGATTCATTCATAATTCAATTACATTATTAATAAACATATCATTTACGAATCAGTCTTTTTAGATCAATCCCAGTCCGGATTCGTCCTGTTACAATGATTCATAAATCGTCGTGTCAAAATGTTGAAAAGTGTTTGCAGTAAGATTGGTATGTCATATGAAGTCTCATATGGAGAGCATTGGCATTCTGACCTAAATTTCACCCTTCAGAAGGCGAAATACCATAGACAGCATCCACGATTGCATATGTGAGACTATTTTAGCAGCACACTTGGAGTATGCTAAGGCGTTGATGCAAATATACGATTAAAACTAAAACCGTAATGTTTCTTGGCAGGATATTTCAACTAGAGAGTCGGGCTGCATGACATATAACTGATCATCGTGCTTTTTGACACACCCTACCCACCCTCGTGTCCCCGGGTGTCCGAGTGGTCACAGCCGTTAGCTTTTGCTAATCACTACCATCTCACCAGTCCGCGTTGGTTCGAGTCTCAGAGTGAAAATGAAAGAGTTCTTTTATAGTCCACCATCCAACATCAAAGATAAAATATCTGCCTTAAAGTATAAATGGTGATGAAGCAAATAATGCTAAATTATTGATCAATATTTATATTTATTTTTGTTATCTGTATTTAAATTGACCTTAACTATTTGTACCGGGCTCCCCGTCCCACAACGCCTTCTTTACAAGACTCATTATCCCGGCTGGAATTAAAGTGCGAAATGTTCTTTGCGATTAGCATGATTAATGTGTCAGTGACATATAATACGAATATTGCACTCGGCTTTAACCACAATGTTCTTATTCATAGGTTCTGAGTGTACTGTATACACAGACTTTGTTTGACATGTGCTTATTTATAGGTTTTGAGAGTACTGTATACACAGACTTTGTTAGACATGTGCTTATTTATAGGTTTTGAATGTACTGTATACACAGACTTTGTTAGACATGTACTTATTTATACATTTTGAGTGTACTGCATACACAGACTTTGTTAGACATGTGTTGATTTATATGTTTTGAGTAAACTGTATACAAGGACTTTGTTCGTTTGCTGGTCTGTTTGGCCTCGTGTAACGTGACGTGTAAAGGTGACGTGGTGCAAAGGCATTAGTAGATCGAAATCAGTTACTTCGATGAATCGGATAGGATCCGCCACCATAAACCCCGTGAATCAAATCTCTGATCTTGCGTTTGTCTTTTTCATTATTTTTTTCTTAATAGGAATATTTTTCTGACATAATAACATCATGGGATAAAGCACTTGTATACGCTTATGTGACTATCATAGACAAAAGATGTAATATTTATTTTCTGGTTCTGCTATACTACTATATACATTTGATATATAACAGTTAATTTTCATAACAGTTATGAGAATTGTATTGCTATGAATTCAATTAATCATCATTATTATTATCTTAATTATTATTGTTGTTGTCATTGTCATTGTTGTTGTTAGATAATGATGCTAGTATGTTTGTTACTCAGAATCTTAACAACAAAAGACGGTAACGGAATTAGAACGGTATGTTGTCGATTGATCTGCGCAGGTTTTCCACAGATATGAAAAGTATGTTTCAAAGCTATTCATTACGTGTGATTTAACTCAATTTTCGTATTTAAAAAAAAAAAAAAACTAATCTGAAATTGATAGCTGATACCCTTTTACTGTAAATCCACGGTTTAAAAAGAGTCTTGATGGTCTGAAACCATTCTTTGTGTAATAATAATAATAATAATAATAATAATAATAATAATAATAATAAAGACATTAATAAAGATATTTACAGATAGAGATGTGATATTTTTCGCACTGGAGTAATAATTCTGATTCATTTTAATACAACACAAATATCCCTTCAATTCTCTTTCATCTCGTACAGTGAACATTCTTTGAACTGCAGATAGAAGTTTCCTTTATATTCATGAATTAAAGCCTCAGGTTTCCTTACCTGTTGGTCAAATAGTTAATTTATGTCCATTGTTTGCATCTCTATTTCCTCAAATTGTTGCATTAACTCTTGTTATCACTACTGGGTTCTAACAGATGTTTCATTTGTGTTGGACTTTTGTCAGGCTCTGCTGTTCCTAAAACAGGTCATAGTAGTTTTAATCTGTTCAAAAATCTGTTTGATTCAATTAGGATCTGAGTGTTGGTTTGCAACATACTGATCAAATTAATTCGTTAAAAATAGGATCCTTTGAGTTTTCTCCCTATTCAGCCATGTCCTATGAGCTACTAATCTTTGTACATGATGTACATGTGGTCATCATCTATGCGTGTCTTGCATATATTTTGACAATATCCACTCATGGTTTATTTCCATGGTTACGAATAATTTCACTAAATTAATAAAGTTTTATATCTCAATATTTGCCACCCAAAAGGTCGTCGACCTTCATAATGAAAACCACTAGTTTTACAGTGTCGTTGACTGCAGGTTCTTTACCCAACGTGTAGCCGGAATCATGGTGCTCATATATAATATTTTCAAATGCACATTAAACTCATCTCCATCAGCAGCTATCTTTCGGTTAGGGCGAAGATTACGTGCTGAAAACTGTTTTACTACATGATCTTTGGTGGTCATGTGTTCTCGGAGGGAAGATAGGTGTACAAATTATGATTTATTGAAGACAAAACTAGAAATAAGCCCATTGCTGAAAAAAGTTTCAGAAGTCAAAATAGGAATTAAACATTAGTATTGCAAATGGATGGAACAGACAAAAAAAAAAAAAAAAAAAAAAACCCACAAAAAAACCCCCATACGAATTTGATTCCAAAGAGCTGGAAATAATGTCGTAGGGTACATACTTATTTACTCCTTTCAATGTATGGCATAAGAGGTCTCATTAAATATCCTGATAATCTGAACTATTAATTAAAAAAGTTGCTTTTCAAAGTCTTAAGCTAATTATATTATTAATATTTATAACACTATCCCTGAGTATTTATTGATTCTCAGTAAATATCAAAACATGTATTTCATTTCTATCTCCACTAGTATGATGTTTAAAACGTTAAAACAATTACGTCATGCAATAAATCATACTGCTTAACCTCACCAACACCAGTCATTACTGGGATCGGTAGTGTTTTGTCATTTAATCTTTCATCAACTTTGAGAACTATTAAGGGTTACAGCGGAACATACAAGAATATATATCTAAACTTTTTGTACTGCCAAACCCTACAAGTGTAAGTAATAGCCCACGATAGCAGGTAAACATATGTGAAAATTCATAATTTTGTCATCCATTATACATGTATTAAGCTGTTGGTGAAAACAGCATGTATTAATCGCATGAACTGCTTTCATATAAATTATAACGAAGGAAAATATCATTCATTTAACTGAAATATATGAAGCGGAGATCAGGGTTGTGGATGTGTGTGTGTGTGTGTGTGTGTGTGTGTGTGTGTGTGTGTGTGTGGTGAATGAGGATGTACTTATAAAAAGTCAAGGAAATTTCCACGGAAAGTCGTGACAGTAGCTCATATTAACATTTGACTACGACAACATCTGTTTACACCGATGCAAACTGTGTTCAATTACAAAAGGTGTGGTAAGCTAAATAATTGATTCTAGATCTAACGGACTAAAACTCCTATTCTTACACACTTTTATTCCACGAGACGAAATAATCATTTTTTAAATGAATCAAACCAGAGATGAATGCCATTATATTACAGAATGCACATAAGTCATTATTAGTAGATGTATTCGGAGTAAACTGGTTTTGTACAAATAGTAATACTCACAAAATTTAAACAATTGTTTTTAAGTAGAGATATATTTACATAATTATAAAGTTGTGGAAATTTCTTCCAATTAAATATGACAATTTTGAAGTCCAGGAACTCCTTTAACTTTATTCGTTTCTGTTGCTAAAATCTAACACGTTTGATTAAATAATTTCGTGTAAATATTTATTTCTCGCCTAAGTGAATGACAAGTAGATAAGGTCAATGGAAACAGGATATCCACATCATAGCTATTTGTGAATTTCAAATAATCTCTAAGAATCAAACTTATTAACACGTCTTCTCTCTTAACTTTATATTAGCAGCATGTCAACAAAAATACGATAAACACCGCATATTCTTGGATAATAATCAGGTACCCATAGCGGTTCAAATATATATTCAGTTGCGTCGGCTTCTCCAGAGAATTTTTAAAATTCGCTTGTCGTCGACCGTGTGTAAAAATTTTCAGTAGTTTTAATCCAGATTCATACTGTATATATGTCTTTATTAAATGGAAGGAGAATTCTAGTGTTCAAATTCTTTCTTTCCTCACATTTATACGTACTATTTTGTGACAATGAATAAAGTAAATCCTTTAATTACTTTTATATACTGAATACTGAATATAAATATTTAACACGGGTAGGACGTTGCCATGGATCTATCAATTTCTACTGAAAACACCTCCTAAACGAAACTTTGAACTTTTGGAAAATTTAAATACCATTATAAACTAGGACGGATAGAATTGGTAATTTAAACGCAACTTAAAAAGATTTGTTAGTTCAATTTGGAAACTTTGATAGGTCTGTGCGTGAAGAAGTCTCATTGGAACACGAACACGGATTGCATATTTACCAATTTTAAATGGTAGCGTTCTTTCAAAACAATGGATCCAGAAGTATTTTACATTTTTTTTATATCACAGATATTTACTTTGAAACAGGATTTTAAAAGCTAAATTGTTTGTGATTGGTAATCTACGTTGTATTTTTTCTATGAAATATACAAGCATGTCTCTGCACAACGTCCAAATTTCGATTCAAAACAAGAGTCACAAATTTGTCATATATTTATTAGTGATGACTACACAGAGACGTCCGAACACACATGTAAAACAATAACACGAGCTTGACAAGGGATGTCTTATAATCGTATTATGCTTACGTTATCGGTCTATACAGGTGACCTGTTTGTTAGACTGTGTCAGTGATGACGTAAAAGTCACATGACATAAGCTATTGTATATCGTTCACACACTGTGGTGATCTTCAGTTGAGCGATTGCATCTATTTTCATCGCTTCCGTTTTTACTTTTCGTTGGACCAAAAGAGAAATAAGGTTTGTATTAACAATATTATTTCTGGGATGTTTTCTTTAAGCAGTTTTCTTACCGATTTTTGTTACATAATCCTTTTGATATAACCAGGTACGAAAAATGAAGGTAATTGAATTGGAGTGAAGAGCGTATGTTCTAAGACAAATTATATTTATTAAAATGGCTAATAAATTTATGAATTTAGGAAATGTTAGAGATATATCTTAAACGTGTCCCATTGCCTGTCTGTCTCTCCTTGTGACATGCTACCCGTCAATATTTTAATTAAAATAATGTTTAATAATTCAATCTTATATATATATATATATATATATATATATATATATATATATATATATATATATATATATATATATATATATATATATATATTCACATAAAAGTGCAGTATTTCTGCCTTAAAGACCAGTAATGAAGGGACCCCGAGTGGCTAAGTGGTCTAAAGCTCTCACCGTTACGAATCATTGCCATCTCAACTCTGTCTGCGTGGGTTCGAGTCTCAGGCTCGGCTAACGTGGGTACGTGAGAAAGCATGCCAGTAGCTTCTCGTGTGTCGGTGGTTCTTCCCGGGGTTTTCCAGGGTTCTTCCTGCAGCAGTTATACTGGCCGAAAGGTATAGCCTATCTTGTACTGAAAAATAGCGTTAAACCCTACAACAACAACAACAACCAGTAATGCAATTTTCGCTAACCAGCCGCTCCGTGAATGCCACATTATAATACGATATTTGGATTTCTGGCAGAAATGCCTCTATGGATAAAAATCTTTACACTGTCTATGTGTTTCCAAGGAATAAATGTAATTCACAGAAGTTAACTTCCTCGATGTTTGCTTCCCATGGAATTGAATTTTTTTTACTAACATATTCACTTGAGCGATACTCAGACTTATTGGTACATACACTCATATTCGTCAATACATCTTTGTTATACATAGTCTACATGTTTATTATATATAATCTACATTAGAATACACTGCGACATATGTAAATTATAGTTTCTACATTTGAAGCCTGACAAATTCCTATGTCGTGGACATATATTCATGAATGCTAATACTGTGTCTACCATATTTACATACAGTTAAATACTCTCTCTCTCTCTCTCTCTCTCTCTCTCTCTCTCTCTCTCTCTCTCTCTCTCTCTCTCTCTCTCTCATCCGTATCTTTAATAGAAACGTTACATAAAGTGCGTATCGAATACACAAGGAAAAAGTGCACAGTCCACAGATTCATGCTATGTCGCTTTCTCTATAAAACGATAACTGCGTTATGAATGTTAAAAAACAGGTCCACGACAAAGCATATTTATTGGGTTATACTCACATATACTTACCCAGCACAGCACCATAGGCAAACATATGCCATATACAGTAACTAGTTGGAACCTTATGATTATATTTCCCTCTTATTACCTTCTCCCCACCCTGTATACGTATTATCCAATTTAGACGATGCCTATATTTTATTGTATACACGTTGTCTTTGTATAATGGAAATGAATCAGTAATTTCGAGACTTTTGTCCAGTTTTCCTGTCTCGTACATCGTGTTTACTGGTATTTGGGGTGTCAGAATGTCTTTTCCACGATATCACAAAAATAAAGGGTCTTCTTTAAATTCAGTCTATGTTATGATGGGATATAGCTTGTCCTTAATTGCAAAAAAAAAAAGAAAAAAAAAAAGAAAAAGAATTTCAATAGTCACTACTTTAATAAAGTTTTGTAAATCATTAGTTTAATGCAGTTTTTATAAGTGTCTTGCATGTTCCTAGCATAGGCGAAAAAAAATATATCGCTTATTTCGCACAGGCATAATACAGCTTGAAGTTTCAAACTCATCATTATTACCCCCCGTCTTAATATTTGTTCACAAAACATATGTTTCTGAATTTAATAGTTGATTTTATAGGTATCCAAGGTAATTCCGCATAATGAAGGAACCACTCTCCCGGCTAGATTCAAGGACATCATTACATATTGCAGTGTACAAAAATGAAATAGCACAAGTGATCGACTGCATAAAGGAAAAGGATGTTAACTTAAATGTTACTGATTCCAAAGGTCGGACGCCATTATTTTATTCGGCCTGTTACTGTAGACGAGAGATAATGGATATTCTGCTAAAGGCAGGAAGTGACCCTAACGTTGGAGATGACAAAGGAAATACGCCTTTACATGAAGCAGTTGAAAAATCTGACTTAGACATCGTTCATAGTCTTGTACAGCATGGTAAGTATCAATTCTATATCTATTTCTTTCAAACGTGCATTATGTAATCATTGTTGATAATATATTAAAATCTAAGAGGACGTCTCTTTTATAAATTATGATGTCATGAAATATCCAAGGTCACACACACACACACACACATATATATATATATATATATATATATATATATATATATATATATATATATATATATATATATATATATATATATATATATATATATATATTTTGGGAAATGACACCAACATACAGGAAAGGTATACCTGTATACTTGTCTTGATATATGTACTCATTACACCATTTAATAAATTAGTAAGGTTATAGACGTTTCCACTTTAAATGTCATTTCCGGTTTATTCATTCTGTACGTACAAAACTGCAAACTAACCAAAGACGTAAAAGATCAGAAATGTTAATATTAATGGAGAAGACATGTTGTGTGTAATTGGTTTAAAATACCTTGCATGATAAGACTTATATATTTTATTTTAAATTTTTCAGGGAAAATAAACATTAACTTGAAAAATAACGATGGACAAACGGCCTTAATGAAAGCTTCATATTATGACTACATCGAGATCTTGAGTACTCTGCTTAAAAGTGGTAAGTGCTGGTCTTTGTACAACGAAACTTCTTTTACTAAATAAAAGCTCTTTACACGTTGTCACATTTTGGGTACAGTAACTTAACAAAATCTTAATATCAGTTGCAGTAACTAAAGAAAAATGGAAAGAAGGTCACATTATTATGATTATTATTACTGCGTTGTTGCTATTGTTCCTAGTTTTGTTGCTTCTATGATTCTGATCGGGTGTGTGTATGAATATATTTGCAGTGTTAAGTTGAAAGCTGACACAGTACTACTGTTGAATGAAAGTAATAGCTACGTTGTATGGTAATACGCGCTTAAGTGGTTCACAAATGTTCTTTATTAACATTATTGTTGCGCATGATGAACGTTAAACTGACAGCTTAAAAGGTGCGAGGGAGTTACGTTGAGTAAATAAGTCATACATACCGTGTTTTGACATCTCGCTGCACAGTCCCGGATGCAATTAGTCATAAAGACCACGTGCACCGCGCGTCATTGGGGACGACCTATCATATAATCCGAGGCAACCAGGTACAGCTAAAGATGACCCACAGACACATGTTTACAGTCCGATTTTTCGACCTCTTTGTGTCAAAAAGGTGGAAGCATTATATTCTTTTTCCCCACGATGTCTGAATTTAGCATGCATATAAACAAGGAAACGAATATAACTACCTGTCCAAACACTCTTGTTCAAGAAAACAAATATGTTGTTTTAAATGTCATAGAACGTCGTATAAAGTAAGATGAAGAACTTTAAGGCAGTGATCAGACTGGTCCATGAGCATACAACCAAATGGAACAAAAAATTAAATAAAAAATATAATAAATGGTATAATTAGTATGATGTAAATGATAAAATGGCCATAATACAGCATGTATGTAAAGAGGTTAATGTAAAGTTTGTGATACATACAAGTGAATGAATAATCAATAGTCTTAGCATGACAATGAAAAATTAACGTGACATCGAATTTTGCGTCAGACACGGACATTTGATCCCGAGTGTGGAATATATTTATCATGAACTGCAGGATAACGAAGAATTTTTTTCTCACATTTGTGAAGGAAAAACGAGAGTCGAGGTCAATATGACATTGCGAATACTAGAGTTATTTTCAAACAGCAAAACGCATCCATTGAAATTTATTTATCTTAAAATAGAGCGTACACGGAACAATTTAAAGTGAAAGATAAATAATGTTAAATACAGTTTATCTTTAACAGAACTGCGGTTCAAGCGGCTGTGATAATGGTAATACACAGCGTCCGAAATGCGTACTGCTCATAGTTTGCGCAATGATACAAATGTGAACAGTTAAGAAATAATTTCACTTTTATCCGTAAGATTACAAAATGAAATAGTCGTCGGTCCAACGTTGATCTAGATATTATATACTGTGGAAAATATCACATTTAAACAAAAAACGAAATTGACTAAAGAAGTACATGTAGCTCATCCGATCGGTGCGAAACTGTCTTTTTGCGGCTTTAACCACTGATTGTTATAGTACGTACATGTGTTCCAGTTAAGGTTTATCTTGATTAGTGTGGAAGAATGGTCAAGTGATGATGGAAATTGCAAAATTTTGCTACGTTTTGTACAGTATATTGTCCCAGTACAAGGTGAAAGTATCCACTAATCAAGGTACAAGTCACGAGGGAAAAATTAGCTAACATGCACTGGTGTTCCATGATTCACCTATAGGAATGCGATGATAGAACCGATAGAAACTAGAGAACGTGCTGAGTAAAATATAGGTTAAAGGCAAACACCCTGTCAAATTCATGAATATAACCCATTCCAGCCAAAAGTAAATATGCACTGCCATTGCGTAAAAACAAAGATAAAATTTATAAAAATAAAATCGTTCAAGTCCAATGAATTATTTTTCAATATAAACCGAAAATTTTTCAAAGGAAATTCTTAGACCTTCTCTGTTAAATATCAATGTTTAAATGAATTGATAGCTTTATTTATGAAACCCTTCTCGAGAAAAAACCCCCGTCAAACATCGGTTCTTTTTAAATGAAAATATTATGAGATTTCTGAGAAATATTTTAGGAAGGAAATATTCGCCCCAAAATTTATATTTTCTACTGTCACGTGAAACTGTTTCGGTTGTCCATATACCAATTTATCGTGAAGACTTTTGGACATGCTTTCTGTTCAGAACTGTAATTCTATTTTGAAGCAACAAATATGTCTAAGTGGGGTTGGCAGGATTAGTCTATATATGAGGGGTTGGCAGGACTAGTCTGTATAGGAGGGGTTGGCAGGATTAGACTGTATACTACATTTACTACTGTTTACTACTACGTGAATTATTGTACTGTACTGCGTCTACTACTACTACTACTACTACTACTACTATATGCATCAATACTGCCATACTACTGCATATTGATACTTAAAAACCTAAACTTGTGTTGAATACTATTGCTCAGGCTATTTTTCTTCTATTTTCAAAAGAACATTTGTAGCGACATTGCAATCATTACATGAAATTTCTTTGACAGTACATCAGCTAAATATATGCACGAATAGGCACTATGAGACATTAGTGTGATGTTTACAATTACATCAATACATATCATTTTAACCAAACACTGAAAATCTTACACATATTCTTTAACTTTCTTTCATGGAAACCAAGAACACAGCTATTTAAGAAAGATACTGTACTCTGGTACAGTTCTGTGGAATCAGCTTCATTTGAATGTAAAATCTGCAAAAATATTACGATGTTGAAAAAAAGATATAAATATGTACGTGTTATTACTTTATTATACTAGTACAATACTAAGGATATGTTAACCTCATTAGTTACTTATATTAACTTCTGTATGATATACATTGATATACTTTGTTCTTAATAAAGTGTTATGGGAGAACAGCCTTTCACAAAGCGAGTGACCCTTATAAATACAGTGTTTATTATTATTATTATTATTATTATTATTATTATTATTCTCAGACGCTGACCCGGATGTACAAGATAATAATGGAAGAACAGCCCTCCATATTGCATTAAACGAAGGTAGCATACTGTCTGCAGATTTGCTTATGCGCTACGGATGTAACGTCAACATGTTTACAGCTTGTGGCCACAGTTCCCTTTACATAACGGTTCACAGTCCTCACAACAGATCTCTTGATATGGCCAAGCTTTTAATCACATCAGGTGAGTGCTCATAACAGATCCCCTTATATAGACAAACGTTTTATCACCTCATGTACAAATCTTAGCTAGTGAAGGCTCCCTATCATTCTCGAAAAATGCTTTGGCATTGTTATAGTCAGCTACAAGACCGTGCAGGAAGCCTAAGTGGTTATACCGTCCGACTCGGATGCGGGAGGTCGGGCGTTCAAACCCTAGCCGAGTCATACCGAAGACTTATCATAATGGTACTAGCAGCTGCTTCGCTTGGCGCTCAGCATTAAGAGGTTAGTGTTAGGACTGGTCGTCCTGGTGTCAGGATATAAAACTGGGTGAGACATCATGCCAAATATCTGCGGCATGATGCCCCAGTGCTAGATATCAATATTAAACTGCCACACTGCAAACATCGTAGCGATATGACTAAAGTTGTTTAAGCTACGTTAAAAATCCAAAAGGCACACACACACATAAACACACATAAGAACACACACACACACACACACACACACACACACACACACACACACACACACACACACACACAGAGAGGCAGCTACATTATGATCAGTGAAAAGTAACTGGTATATGTTTTCGTTTTAGTACATTATTGTACATTTATCCTGTAAACAATAAGTTTACTTTGTAAAGATCTTTCAAGGGTCACTCAAAAGAAACAAAAAACGTCTACGGCTATTACTTGCTTTTGTAAAACCCAGATTAGCGGATTGGATAACGCGTTTCTGTGACAAGATTAGATATATTTAGAGAAATCTATCGATTAAAATTTGTTTGTTTGCTGGTTTGTTTGTTGGTTTGTCTTTTACCCTTGCTTGGTTCAATTTTGTGTTTTGTTTCCTTTGTTATACAAGGTTACGCAAGCAACGATATTTTGATAAACTTGAATTGTTTATTAGTCTTAAAAGCGGATTCTTGGAGGTGTGTAAATTAAGCAGTATGACTCTACTACAATATAATCTAATTAGTATTCAGTGCTAAAACAGTTTTTGATTTGTTACGGTATGTAATAGTTTGAATCATTATATTTTATTGCTATCTTGAAGTGTTGTCTTGAGACCCTATATCTTTCTCCTTACTATCACTACCGTCCCATCATGAAAATGAAGATTATTATTATTATTATTATTATTATTATTATTATTATTATTATTGCCAGGCTACGATGCAAGACCAGATAGTGGCTGGCTCTCTGAGGAGAAACACAATCTCTTTATCCAGGACCAGACAGTTTACGATGCTCTGCAAACGCAGCTTGGTGAGGCCATTTTGGCAAAAGAACCAAACCTAAGCCAAAATCCAGGGATAGGAATCTCCAGGAAGCCTTCCTTCAGCTCACAATCGCCTTTAGTGAGAAAATTGAGCATAAAGGGTGATGATGGTGAAATACCAATTAGGAGACATTACCTATCACCAGCCTCACCAAGAATAAAACGTCTATGCTCTCAAACCTCAAGAGAAGAGTTCAATTTGCCATCACCAAAGTTGCCATTATCGCCACTTTCTGCTGACGGTGTGCGCTTCTTTCAGACGTCAGGGGCTGAATACAATTCTAGGTCGCTGCCATCTTCAGGAATAAAACAAATCTTCAAGGCATCTTTGGATGATTCTGAAAGTAAATACCCCTTAATTTTGCCCAGAGTGTCCAAACGTGCAGAGACATTGTCGTTATCATCGAAATCGTCATCACCAAAGTCATCCCCACCTTCGTCGCCAAACATATCACAGATTTTAGACATCCCGAAAGAAGAGGATAATGTATTCCAGGAGAACGACTCACACGATTCCGAGTCAGACGCGTTCATGATGTCACTTCCTGCTTCTCAGAACCTATGGAGAAATGGCACTGCAGAGGCTACGAAAGGTGAAGATAAATTGAAGTATTCAAAGAATATGAATAAAAAATGGCATTCTCCTGGCATAACCTCCATATTTAAAAGATCTAAAAGCCTACTTGAACATAATGGCGCACATAGTTCCCTTGTTCGTAGAAAAGTGTCATTTGAGATTAGCTCATCAAAGATAGAACAATACCAGTGATTGTAGAATTCTTTGCAAGACTGTCACCAGTATTTCGTTAGAGAACGGCATTGATACTGAAAACGGGTTAATATACTCATCATTGATAAATGTATGAGTGTACCAGATTCCCTAGCAACATTGAAAATGTGTTTCAAATGGCAACATTTACCTCCAAGGTTATGAAACTTTCGAGTATGATCATGTTTCATGAAACTTTCGAGGGTGAAAATTCTGTTTATGTTTTGAGTGTGGCACTGATGTATTCGTCTTGATGAAATATATGGTATTTACAAAACGTTGGCAAGGCCACATATGGAAATAATTTGATTGAAATGAAATATAAAGACCCAAAATTAGATTTCAAGAACTTCTTTAATTTGTATCCATTCAGTCATATGCCCGCCTATTTGTCTGTCTTTGTCGATATGTATATATGTGCATCTGTATAAATCTGTCTTCATTTCTTGTTATCTGTCTTTTCATCTATCTGGTATGTGTCTGTTTCACTGGCGGTCCGTCTGAATACACACATGTAAGAGTGTCTCTATTTATCTAGCTTACATATATCTCGTCACTTGCATATGAACTGAACACAACACAATTGATTCTGCTTCAGGTGTTAATGCATGAATGAGTAAGTTTTCAAGTAAACAAGACTTTATACCCCATTACTTGATCTTCTGAAATTGTCCATTATAATAGATTCTAAAGACAGAATCAAGACTATCTTTAATTCATTCAGGTAAACCCGTTTACATTAATGATGATCTGAATATTTTAATCCACAAACATAGAGACAAGTTTAGCTATGTATTCTGCTGTTTATACAATAAAATTAACTGGTCAGTTTTATGAACTTGATTTTGGACAAGGTCAAGCACGATATATATATATATATATATATATATATATATATATATATATATATATATATATATATATACAGTCATTAAGAAAAGTCAACAATAATACATATTATTTATTCATAACAGTATGAAAAAAGTATTCATTTCTATTAGTAGTATAGGCATGGCGGTTTTGTATTTTTGTTCCTGATATAGGTCACAGCCTCTATCCCCCTTGAAGTTTATTGTCTTTAGCAAACGAGCCACATACTTTTGTGAAACCAGTGGATTAATAATCTACGACAGTGAAGTAGCCAAAACCAAGGCAACAGATTTTCATTCTACATATGGGGAGTTGCCTGGATAAATCGCCGGCAAAAACGCATCTAAAATTACTATGGTAGAAGTTTTACTCGACTTTCATTATCTGTAAATCCCCCACCACACGTTTCTTTATCTGTGCTCGGAGTTTTTGGTAATTTTCCATTTCCACCAACACAGTCTCAAACTCAGACATGCTAGTTATCTTGGATAGACATGTACCCCTGAATGAAACCGTATCGAAATTATTTTATCAACACAACCCGTAAAACCGCTTACAACCAGTATAGCCATGTGATTCCAGCCACACCCAGACCAACATTTTCTGTCGCCACGATACCACAAATTGCATTGGTGACAAGACATTAACAGTTGTATTTTACGAGTAGCGGTTCTCTTGGTGATATCATTTTGCAGTTGCAGTTCCACTTCCATTATTTTTTCACGCCAATAACACTGAGGTCCACCAAAGGTCTTCTGTAAATAATACAATTGCGTTGTACAACTGCTCGACAGGTCGACCTTGATCAGGTGCAACACGTAGACGCACTTTTAATCAATTACCTATTTTTTTTAGTGGCACTGTCATACAATCACTGAAAATAAATGCTCAGTAAATATTTAAATTTCAGGCGATTGTGCGTTCTGGCTTGTAGCACAAGTTTCATTCAAAAGATTGCTAATGCTGTAACGCCAAGCTGACCTATAGTTGGTATAACACATTATGATGGTTGCAGCTATCAATTTCTTTTTGACGCTTGACAGAATTATATTTCAGTGTATATAAGGGTCTAGTAACACTACTCTGACGCACACATCTGTCGACAAACAAAATCGCCATCAATGTTAGCATCCATTGTCAGTCGGTAAATTCTGCAATTTCGTCACCAAAGTCAGAATCCATTGCTTATATGTAATAAGAAATCTGACCTCAAAGAGAAACGCTATGACAGTTAATTGGTCGTATGCGTAGATGTGGAATGCTTTAAATTGGATTTAGCTATCAATGATATTTATCTTGTATGTATTAACTATTTTGGAAGACAGGTGTCGGGTTCGTTGCGAATTTTTAATCGTGGACAGGCTGATTGTTTATCAATGACTCGATCCACTATAATAAAGGGGTACGATAAGTAAATACGATCCAGACTCGTACGCCGTTAACATTTGCGATTTAGTTTTATCAAAACCATTCACATTATTATTGTTATTATATTATCAGTTTTTTCCTCTCCTTCATTTGTCGGCAGTTTTAAGTAGGATGCAAATGAACTTACTACACATGGTGATGGGGTCGTATTTAGGATTTGCTCATCCAATTATTGTTTTGTTGTAGCAGCAAAAACGTCAGGATACTTTTACATAAACGCAAACGTCCTACCAGAGTCTTTAACTCCTCTGACTTCACTAATCACAACAGAATTATTTGAATAAGAGCCACTCAGACCTGAGAACAATATCTTTAATGCCCACGTTTGACGTTTTTAATTTACCAGTTCAATTTCAAAAGTCACTTAGGTCGATACCAACAGCAACATGACAAGTTAACTTGGTCAGATCCTCATTGATTCCATATTTGCTCAGATCCATACCGCGTCGTCGGGCGTCCGTAAATATCAGTAGGCATTGTGTAGAACATCAAACGTACCTCAGTGTGAAATCAATAAGTATGTTCAGTGCTGGTCTTGAGGAACAAGGAACCGAAACCTTAGCTAGTCGGGAAGTTCTACATTGCCAAAATTACACCAATCCATATGCTGCCGTTATTTTCGAGGCTGGTCTTGCTTATCACTAGCCGGATATAACGCCGACAAAATTGCCCATTCAAAACAGCTATAAACAATTTTAATATTTAATTTTGTCCGCGCCGGAATACACTTTGGTGTTGGAATATAAATCTATCCACTAAGCGGTTGATATAGGGAATTATGCACTTCAACTTATGTACATCTGTCAAGAGTCCATCCGGATCTTGAATTAATATATTTTGCAACGTCTCGAGAATCTTTTCACTTGTTTTGTCGATTTCATCATTGATAGCCTTTGTATTTTTAGAATTCATAAGTGTACAAGCACCGCTGTGAATCCAAGGTGACGTAATTTTAAATCCATACTTGTCTGACGACAATCAATTAAGCAGCATAACTATATGCGCATGAAGAACAATATCTCTTCCATTAATCATATTTGGTAACAGTTGTCGGGTGTTTTTGTCATTTTATATGTGTGTGGGATAATTGCCACGTAATTTTCTAATTCACCACTGCGCTTTTGAAAGTTAAATTCAGATACCTGTAATTGCTGTCCGTTTTCAGTGGCCTCAGTGGCATGATCACGGCATTCTCGTTCACGAGCATACTCAGCCGCCTAGGTAACAACTGAAGATGCAATACGACGACGGTTTTCTTTATCCTCAAACACACCTACTATTACAAGTATGTCAACTTTTCTTGCACCTACTGGTATTCTTATATTACGGTCACTTGCAAATTGTTTCAAATGTTGTACCGTTGCTGTTGCATTAGCATCCGGTTGTGGATTATCTGGGAGAACAAGTTGATCTGGTACAACAATGGGACCCATGAATTCAAGTACGTCCGATTTTCGCATACGGTTTGATATTTGTATTATACACAGTTGCGCAATTTGTTTTAACTTACGCACATTCTGCATGCTTATGTAAGGACAATCATTCTCTAATTGAAAAGTCCGTCAATAAATTGTTTTAATTTGTGTACTCTATCAAGATCAGAAACCGCAATCGCTTCAGTCGTAGCTGTTTTTCATTTATATATGTGTCTGTTTACTCAACAGCGTCTGGTCTTAATGCAATCACAGGTATTTGTGCACAGGTCACAGGTGTTTGAGCAGTCACAGGTTCAGTAAATCTTTGACAGCGCGCGATAATACTCACGAACAGATCCACATGGTCGGCAAAGCTGATTACGTGATTTGACTTCGATGACACATTTAAGATATGGTTGAGCATCTGTACCAAAACGATACGCTAGCGAATGTCATTTACAGTATTCACAATGGCATGTTCTGTTGTTAGTTCATATTTTTCATGCATACACCTTTACAGTTATTCCGTCCAAATGCCATTAAGCTTTCTAAATATGCAAATGTTTATCTAACTGGAGGTAAACGCATTGGAAATACATCTGCGGTTATCTTGATGTGAAATACTACACTAGGGTGTTGTGAGTAACAATCGTGCCATATGAATAATCCCTAATAAATAAATCAATAAACTTAAGAAAAATATGCATAACGTCGATGTGTTGGACCAGATCAGTTTTCATGATCCATCACTTGACACAGGACCAACCCGCAAACTACCGTTTGGAGCATCAAATTCAATAATTTACAATATTTTTGCATTGTTTTGTATCTCAGAGGTTATTTGTGTATCACTGGACTTAAAAGAGGGGGTTATAAAATCTCTCCCATGAGTTATTTATCTGTTTTATTGACGTTTAATCTCGTTATAAGCCTCCAGTGATATTTTATATAAAACCTTGTTGAGTCCGCCGATAGTAATGCGAAATTGTGAATCAGCCATTTTCAACTAAACCATTGTTCATATTTCAGTGTCCTCATCGTAAAATTCCATTGCGGCTTGAGAATAAAATCTTGAAAAAGTAATCGGCTCAAAGAACCTCAAATGACCCGTCAATTAGTATTACACAAACTCGAATATAGCCAGACGTTGTATGTGTGTACCCAATAATGTCAAACGTATTGCAAATTTCTCAATAGTTTTTTGTTTCTTTTGTCTGATAATAGCTGTTGCGAATTTCCTCAAGCGGTCGAGCTGAGCTACTTTTTCCTTTAATAAAACACATGTCGTTAATTAGTGAATGTAGATGCCATTGTTATATAAATACCAGAAACATTTATCTAATTAATTGGCTCTTGGAGATCATCAGTACTGTTAGAATATTCGCTGTTAATATCATCAGATTATTCACTCGTTTACTAGGTGATCTAGTCAACCTCATGGATTTCGTTTTTTTGGCAATATGTTTCGGCTATGTGTTCGAAAACGTAAATAACACCTTTGAGGCTATTAGATAATTCTGTGTGATGCATTTAAACGAAACAGAGATTTTATGAGACAATAATACCGTTAGTTGAGATCTCTATAAATTCTTTATGATAGCATTTCTCCATTATCATATATTCACAGCTGTATTCAGCATAAAATATCCTCTGCAAGTACACAAATATTCTCTACCACACTGTGTAGTGAAAATTAATAAACACGGTTTTTGTAGCAGTGCAAAAGGGTATTTTCTGTTGTATAGTTGCAGTCAATAATATAGGCCTGACTGAAAACTTTGCCATGGAGATCATAACAATAATAAACCTTCGAATCTACCGTAGCTGTGTCATAGCCGTTTTTGCCTGTTACTGTCCTAGGTCACTATCTCTATCTTGCACGACTCTGGTGTCTTGTTTTTGGCTACTTCACCTTCGTGGATTCTTAATCCACGGGTTGCATATAGTATAAACAAAATCAACAGAAATCATGTGGTTGGGGTAGAGGCTGTGACCTATATCTGAAACAAAAACACAAAACCATCTTAATTACACTACTCAATCATTGTAACTTCATTTGACTTAAGAAGTATTTCTCAATCGTAAGTCAACAGTAAATCTCGCGCACTCACTGACCAACCAAAGACAACCAAAATCTCAGTAGCAGAGATACAAGAAATCAGTTTGCCACATCAGTTCGAGCCATGATCTCTATTTTGTTTAATCTGGTAATACAATTTAATTTTTTTCTATATGATTTGTATTGCACAATAATTACACACGCTTCCAAAAGTGTCTTAAATGGTGGTTTGTAATTGCTATATTTATGCCACAGACTCCATTAACAAGTATCAAATTGGTTGACATTAGTTACAGGTTTAAAAGGCCATTTTAAACATCCTGTTACATTATATATCAATTCATCCTCGATAGCGATAATAGTATCATACAGCAACGAAAATATCGATACTGCTTTCGATTTTTCCACAGACATCAGCTGCATTGTATGACACAAAACAAG
>JAECUM010015576.1:0-11521 GCA_016617855.1 Megalonaias nervosa | reverse complement strand
ATTGTTGCTAGATGTTCTTTCCAGGTGTCGTTGTAAATGATGACATCATCGATGTAAGCATCACAATTATCTAGACCAGAGGTAATCAAATTCATCAAACGCTGAAAAGCACTTGGCGAACCCCTTCATCCCAAACGGCATCACTTTATATTGATCAAGTCCATCTGGAGTTACAAATGCCGAAATCTCCTTTGCCCTTTCCGTCAGTGAAATTTGCCAAAATTCTTTTAGAAGGTCAAATTTGGTGACATACTTGGCATTTCCAATTTTATCAATGCAGTCATCGATTCTTGGCAATGGAAATGAATCTGTTTTAGTCACACTGTTCAACTTCCTATAATCAATGCACATACGGAAAGTATTATCTGGTTTTGGAACAAGTATACATGGTGAACTCCAGTCACTTTTACTGGGCTCTATGAAATCATTCTCCAGCAAATACTGAATTTCCTTTTTCAAGTATTCCTGTTTGAGAGGGTTCATCCTGTATGGGTGTTGTTTCACATGTTTGGAATTCACACTTTCAACGTCATGAAAAATTTTGTTTGTCCTCGTAGGAACATCTGGAAATAAGTGCTCATATTCAAATAATAACTGTTTAAGTTCATTCCTTTCTTGTTGTTGAAAATGTGAATGTTTCTGGTCCAGATTATTCATGCTTTCCGAATTCCGAAAATTTCTCACTCCAACATCAGTAGAGTCTGATTGAATTCCTTCACTTAAATCCTCAGTTTGTGGGACAGGTGCAACTAACTTAATTGCATTATTTACCTGCCTATCTCTCTCAAAATACTGGTACTTCATTAATTTATTTAGATCAGAGTATTATTATTCTAATTTAACTCATTCATTTTCTTCTTTACTTTGTAAGGACCGTAATGCCTAATTTGAAGAAAATTTTGAAGAATGAGCAAGAGAGAAAGAACTCAATTACAAGACTCAAAAGGTCTCTCCATTGAATTTATGTGAAACCATAACTTCACTTTTGACTTGAATTGCTGAATGCTAAATTCAAGCATAATTGACTGGAAAATTCCAGACATAAAATTTGACCCTTGATCCAATTGGACAAATTTGGGAAGGCCAAATTGAGCATAAAAAAGAAAACTTTATCAAAGCTTTTACAATCATTTTAGTTTTAATATTCCTCAAAGGAATTGCCTCTGGGAATCTTGTTGACGCACACATAATGGTCAAAAGGTATTAGTTGCCTAACATGGTCTTAGGTAAGGGACCAACACAATCTATCATTATTCTGCTAAATGGTTCGTCAAATACAGGAATAGGCTGCAGATGAGCCTTGGGTATCTTCTGATTTCGTTTCCTACTATTTGACATGTATGACATGATCTTGTGATAAGTATTATCAATTTCTAAATGACCAGCCAGAGGAGTTTCATGGGCCAAACTAAGTATTTCCTGTCTGTAAGATTTTAGAACTACAATTTGATAGTTCACTGACCACTCGTCACCAGCAGGTACCTCGGGAGGTCTCCATTTTCTCATAAGAATTCCACTTTTAATAAAATAACAGACAGGTACTTCAGTGGCTTCAGCTTCACTAATGGCCCTCTGAAACAAACAGGAGATCTCAGGATCTTTTTCCAGTTCGACAACAAGTGATTGTCGTTTGTCACCCTGATTAGAAAAGAGAGAATGAGTAGTTAAAAGAGGATCACTGTGATCAATACCTTTCGATTGATCCAAACAAGGAGTGAAAGTGACCTCATCAAAAGCCTGACCAATACATGTGTCAGCTAAAGGAATATTTTCCTTATCGAAATCATTCTCAAGAACTTTCTTTGCCATAGCTCTGGTAACTGCACAAGCTGGGTATAAATCAGGGAATTCTTTTTCAATAGGATCAACTTTCTGATCCAAAGAAGGCTTGTCAGTTACAAGTGGATTAACCACAACTTTATCTCCAGCTAGGTCGTTGCCTAGTAATAAATGAATGCCCTCAAAGAGTAAAGTAGACACTATTGTGACTGTCACAGGTCGTGAAACTAAGTCTGATGAAAACTTGACAGAATGGAGAGGAACATTAACAAAGTCACACTCTACTCCCTGAATGAGAACATTCTCATTAGAAGCAGACTTATCAGAAAAAGGCAAAATACCTGATAATAAAAGACTCTTAGAAGCTCCAGTATCCCTTAAAATTTTAATAGGGATAGGATTGGCCAAATCACCCAAGAGTGATATAGAACCCTTCGACATGAATGGTTCATAATTCTCCATAATAAAATCAGACGAGGGTTTATTAGAACCAACAAATGTATTGCTTTCAATACATGAGTAGTATAGTGGGGTACCGTAGCGTCAATGGGAATTAGCATTACAGACCCCCCCTGGGCCAGTATAGCGTCAAGAAATAAAATCTCACCCTGGGCCTGTATAGCGTCAATGGAAAATTAGGTAGAGGGACTAGAACACCCTGGGCCTGTATAGCGTCAATGGAAAATGGAGTAGAGGGACTAGAACACCCTGGGCCTGTATAGCGTCAATGGAAATTTTTGTAGAGCGGTGACTAGTAGACTGTGGGTTTGTAGAGCGATAAGCAACAGGTGGCATGACGTCACACTGGTAACAATGTAGCAAAAAGAGAAGTACTGTGACGTCAGGCTACCTGAGAGAGGGCTATAGACAAACACGAATCAAGAGCGTTCGTGTTTTTTAGTAGAGGTAGGGTTTTATATATATTCGTTTAGGGTGGAGACCAAATGAAAATTAAGATCTTTTCGAGGCATTGGAAGTGGCCCTGAAAAGGGCCGTTTTTTGTTATGTGATGTTAACACTATTCCGTTAACATACAGGACATCGCATAGGTCTTCTTATCTTCCTCAAATTTCTCAAAGTTTGTCTTAAGCTGTGTCTCACTTCTGGTCCGTAGATGAGAGTCCGCTTAAGACAGCCTTGTCTTTCCACATAACATCTTCTTTTCCAAAGAGTGGCACCGGTGATCCGGATGACAGTCCATTTTGTTTTCACATACATGGGTAAGTCTGTACGGAACAGCATTGAGGATACCAAAGTAGAGGATTCTACGTCGATCAACATCTTCTCTGTGACGAGAACAGGTGAAGGGAATGAAGTGAACCCGTTTATTTATAGTGGAAGACCGGATCGAAACGGATTGAAAGGGTTCACCAATCCTAACACGCGTTACAAAATTCAGTCACTTCGCGGAGTCTGTCTTCCAATCCGAAGAGAGCTACCTGTGACGTCACATTTCCTATATAGGCACACTAGCGTCTGTGTGCAGTGAATCGATGCGGTATTGTTTTGTGAAACATGACGGAACCTAAGAAGACAATGAATTGGGGTGCACCGGCTGTGGAGACGAGAAGTAATGGTACAGCAGCAGCTACCAAAGTGAACACAGTGCTACTTCCCGAAGAGGTTGATTTCAACTGGGATTTAGTAGATTTTTTATCTTCTTCCCAAGAATTTGTTCCGGTACCAGTACCTTCGCCACTTTCTCCTTCATTACCACGTGTCGACGATTTTAAACAAAGACAGAGAGAAGAATTGGATAAATTTTTACAGCAGCAGAAAGAAGCAGAGCAAGCATTTCTTCTTGAACAGAAACAGCGAGAAGAAGAAGAGGCAAGAAGGAAACGACAGGAAGAAGAAGAAGCAGTAGAGAAGAAACAAAGTCTAGGAGAGAAGGAGAACAGCGAAAGTCAAACGGTCACGGTACTCTTGGACATTTTGGCCGAGTTAAGAAGTCTGAAACAAATGTATCAGACTTCTTTATTACGACCCAAGAGAAAAAGACCTTCCCGAGCCAAACAACCTAACCCTGTGACTACACCACAGATACCACCCCTAGTGATATCTACTAGATCATTGACAGGAGCAAGTCCACAAGTAGGCCTTGGCCGTGGCAAAGGCTTAAGACAGTTAAAGCGAATTGATTCTCGTTCCTGAGTTTGTTCTAAGGAAAAAACAAACACTCAACAGTCCTTTTCAGGGCTACCCAATACTCTCTCGAAAAGAGTGACTATTCATTTTGCCAAAATCAATTAAAACTCAAAATCCCTTCTTTAACCCTATGATGTACGTGTTGTGAGTGTATGAGTGTAGGTCCTTATTATTTCTAAATAATGAAAACCAAGAGACACTTACGTTTTTTTCAGTTTGGTCTATTCTGTTACAAATTTTTTTACAATTCAATATCACAACATAACACAACACAACACTTTTAAAAAGTTCATAGATTTCTTCTGTGTCTTTTTTCTTTCACTCTCTCTGTTTTTTCAATTTCTTCACTTTTACACTTTTTTCCTCTTCTTCGTCTTCTTCTTCCTCACATTTTTCTCGTCTTCTTTTCTTTTCTGTCTTCTCTTTCTGAACGTGTCGGGGTTCTTCTTTTGCTGAGGTCACCTCTGTTTCTTCTTCCTCCTTCTCCTTCTCCTGTTGTTTCTTAGGGCACTCTGAAGACCAATGTCCTTTCTCTTGACAATGATAACAGGTATCTTGACTTTTGTTTCTTTTGACACTGGCCTTGCTTCTTTGACGGTCTGGACATTCTGTAGCCCAATGCCCTTTCTTTTGACAGATATAGCAAGTATCTTGACTTTTATCTCGAAAGGAAGGAGAGTAGTCCGTCGGCTTGTCTGAAGAAAACTTTCTTATCACACCTCGCAATGCTCTAATCAGAAGTTCGATCTGTGTGGGTTCTTCCATTGTGCTGGTCGGCTTGAGAGCGAAATGAATACTGAGAGGGGAGTCACTAGCCCTTTATATATGCCCTGGTCTGACATAGATATATAGGGGTTCATGGTGTTTCACAGGTAGTCATTTGACTTTTTGCCGTCAAGATGAAACGATCGCATCATTTCGAAAAGAAAGAAGAAGAAGAAAGCAAGAGGCAGAAACGTGATTTATCGCCTCGCACAGTAGCTGAAGTCTTGGCACAAATTCATGCCAGCGATTTTGAAGATGAGATGAGTGAACTAGAATCGAAGCCTAAAGAGTCTACACCAAATCAAAGTCCATTACCATCCGTAAACCCTGAAAAGTACTACCATATTCGGGAGACGGACAAACGCTCTTCCAGAAAATTTAGAACCACGGCCTACACGTACGCAGTGAAATTTAAAGATTTCAGGTCTGACGTACCCTTGGAAAAAGCAGAAGGGTTCATCACCGATGTGTGGGATTCTTTGTTAACCACACTAAAACGGCAATGTCGAGCCAAAGAAGACGATCGCTTGAGACTTTCTATTCATCACGACAATTTGAAGTCTCCCGTTTGGATCGAGTTTAGCAGTCCAACAGAATTGACACCTTCCAAAATCATGGACAAGATTCAACACGTACAACAATCCAACGACAAATTTCACATCACGGACGGAAAAGCGACACTGTACATGACCCACGTGTCTCTTCCCCAAGGGACAGGTAAAAAAAAGTTGATGTTGGTAGACAACTTGCGTAACCTCAAGCGTAGTCTCGTCCAAATTAACAATCCAAAAGACAAGATGTGTTTAGCCCGTGCCATCGTGGTGGGACAAACGTATGCCGACAAGAACGATACGGTAGAATGGAAAAGAGCCTGGAAAACTATTCAACAATCGGACCGAGCCAAACAACGAAAAGAAGCAGAACTCCTGTTACAGCAAGCGGGGTTAGCTAAAGACACACCCTGTGGCATTCCTGAAATGCAAAAGTTGCAAGACGTCTTGGCTCCACGTTACACCTTGAAAGTTCACCCTCAAGAAGTGCGCGGACCTCTGTTGTTTCGAGGTCAAGATTTTAAAGACGGAAAATACATTCACGTCTATCATCACGATGAACATTTTGATGCCATTACCAGTATCACTGCATTCCTGTCATACAGTTATTACTGTGAGAAATGTGACTATGGCTATAACAATCGAGAGCAACACAAGCATTGTGGATCGAAATGCTCAGGATGTTTAGCTTCTACACCCTGTCTGGACGAAGGACAAGAACGAGTGCATTGCTCTGTTTGTCAGCGCACGTTTGTCAGTCCTGCCTGTTACCAACAACACCTAAAGACGCAAGGTTCACAGCAGAAATGTGCTTGTCAGCTCTTGAGATTGTGCCCTACTTGTGGACAAGGCATACGTACCAACAATGCCAAGGCGCACGTCTGTTCAGGAAAGAAGCGATGTCACATTTGTCGCCAAACCGTGGACTTGGAACACCAATGCTACATTCAAAAATACCATTCCAAACATGAAGAAGAAGAAGAGAATGACCAGAAGAAGAAAGGGAATTTCATCTTTTTCGATTTCGAATGCATGCAAGAGACTGGCATTCACATTCCTAATTTCTGCGTGGCTCACCGAGCGTGCGAGAAGTGCATCCAAGAGCCTATCTTGACTCATTGCCCTTACTGCAGCAAGATTCCTGGAGGACGTGAAAAAATCTTTCGGGGATCGAACACACTGGCCGATTTTGCCCAATGGATCTTAAACCCTATCGACGAGACGTGGAGCCAAGAAGATATCGAACGTTACGGAGATTGTCATCGCCATGCCACGGTGATGGCTCACAATTTCTCGGGATACGATGGACAATTTCTGTTGAGATACTATACGGAACAAAGTACCGAACGTCCGAAAGTAACTTTGAACGAGCCAAAATCATTTCCATGCAAGTGGGACAAGTACAGTTTAAAGATTCAATGAGTTACTTGGCTATGCCTTTGAGCCGCATGCCTAAAACGTTTGGCATGACAGAAATGGCCAAAGGCTATTTTCCGCACTTTTTCAATACCGAATCCAATCAACACGCCGTTCTACCCCATTTGCCTGAGGCTCACTACTACGACCCCGACAACATGCGTACCGAACAACGAGAAGCTTTCTACGCATGGTACCAGATTCACGCTTCGGACCCTTTTGACTTTCAAGAAGAAATGTTAAAATATTGTCGTTCTGACGTAGACATTTTACGTCGCTGCTGTGGAAAATTTCGAGAACTGTTCATGGAACACGGAGGGATCGATCCTTTGAAAGAAGCTTGCACCATTGCCAAAGCGTGTTCCTTAGTGTATCGTCAACGATTCATGCCCGAAAACACCCTAGCTGTCATCAGTCCTCAAACGACCAACTTTGTCAAAACGTCAATACTCGGTCAAAGCCCTACGCTGGTTACATTACTTTTGTGAGAAGGAAGACAAATGGATCCAACATTCTCGCAACGGAGGAGGCGAAAAGACCATCGGAAGGTATTCGGTAGACGGCTGGGACTTAGAAAACCCCAAGATTGTGTACGAGTTTAACGGGTGCTTATTTCACGGATGTCCCATCTGCTACCCTCAACGTGACACTAAAAACCAGTTTTTACAACGGACCATGGAAGACTTGTACCAGGCCACTTGTCAGCGACGCTTGAAGTTAGAAGAGCAAGGATACCAAGTAGTGGAAATGTGGGAACACGAGTACGATCAGCGATTGAAAACCGATCCCGAGTTTAAGCGCATCGTGGAAAGTTACAAGCTGGTGGACCCTCTGAACCCGCGGAACAGTTTGTACGGAGGGCGGACGAATGCCACCCGTTTGCTGTACCAAGTCGACGAGGAGAAAGGAGAAGAAATCAAATACTTGGACGTGTGTTCTCTGTATCCGTACGTGTGCAAATATTGCCACTTTCCCGCAGGGCACCCACAATTGCTGACGGAACACATCGACGTGGACAATATTCGACAATACGAAGGACTGATCAAATGTAAAGTCTTGCCTCCCACGAACTTGTACCATCCCGTTTTACCACATCATTGCCAAGGAAAACTGATGTTTCCCTTGTGTCGTACTTGTGCTGAAACGTGCAACCAAGACCACCCTTGTCAGCACACTCAGGAAGAACGAGCCCTGACGGGAACGTGGGTCAGCGTGGAATTGTTTAAAGCTCTGGACTTGGGATACCAACTGTTAGAAGTGTACGAAATTTACCACTTTCCCAAGACAGAAAAATACCACAAGGGCGACGATTCTCAAAAAAGGCATTTTTGCAGACTACGTGAATGCCTTTTTGAAACTGAAACAAGAAGCTAGCGGATATCCTTCCTGGTGTCACACTCCCGACGACCAAACAAAGTTCAAAGAGAAATACTGGAAGCAGGAAGGCATCACTTTAAACCACATCGAGAAAAACGAAGGAAGGCGATCGTTTGCCAAAGTGATGTTGAATTGCTTGTGGGGTAAAATGGCACAACGACCGTGTTTACCCAAGACGGAGTATTTGACAGAACCTTTCCGATACTTGCAGATGATTCACGACAAAACCAAATACATGAAACACGTGGACGTCGTTCGTGAGGACTTGTTCTTAATCAATTACGAAGAAGAACTGGACTTTGTAGAAGCCGACGTATTTGGAAATGTCATCATTGCGGCTTACGTGACAGCCCATGCTCGCTTAAAACTGTACGAAGCTTTAGAACTATTAGGAGATCGTGTGCTGTATTTTGACACGGACAGTTGCATCTACATTGATCGCCTGGGTCAACCTCACCCTGTCATCGAAGGAGACCGTTTAGGAGCCTGGACGGACGAGCATCCCGACCACAAGATTCTCAGTTTTGCAAGTGGCGGTCCCAAAAATTACGGCTACGAATACCGGAACAATCATGGAGATGTGCACACGGAGTGTAAAGTGAAAGGATTGACTCTTAATTATCGCACCAGTCGAGTAGTGAACTTTAGCATATTGAAAGAAGCCTTGCAGTCTGGACAGGATCGAAACTTTAAAGTGACCACCCACGAACCGCACAAGATTGTACGTTTACCCACACACCAAATCGTCAGTCGACCCTTGGAAAAAGTTTATCAAATCGTGTACCAGAAGCGAGTTCGGCTTCCCAACCACTTCACTTTACCGTACGGTCATGTCGATATTGGTCAGCATATAAAAAGGGACAACGTTCAAGGTCGATAGTTCATTGTGACTACCATTGATAAGCGAGAAAGATGAATCCATTCACACAGCAAGTATCCAGTAAGAGTAAACTCAAGTACGATGCTGTGCCTTGCGATGGTAGGGATGCCGTACGCTATGACCTTAGTGATTCAGTACCACATCATCATGGGAACTTTGCTATAACTACTACTTCTACTACCATGCCTACCATGGAAAGTGATGCTGTACGTGTCAAACCTGACGGATGTGAAAGCGATGCCACTCGTTATCGCACACCTTTTCACTTTACTGGTTTTCATGGTGGATGGCCACCTCCACAGGAAACCAAGCGACTACCACCCTACGGATGTCATGTAAAACTGAGCAAACTCCTAAGGGTTTCACCGTACCCTCATCGAAATGAACCTGTGAAAGACGAATATTCGTTCCCTGTGCGTTTGCCAGAATACTGTGATTTTGAAAGTCGATTGCAAACCTTCCAAGGAAAATGGCCAAAATATCTAGGAGGACCTACCCCCGAAGAATTAGCCAGAGCTGGATTTATCTACTTGGGCGAAGGAGATAAAGTCAAGTGCTTCAGTTGCGGTGTCTCACTTCACCAGTGGGAGAAGAAAGATTGCGCTTACCTGGAACATGCTCAATGGTCTCCAGAGTGTCACTACCTGCCTTTAGTGGGACCTCGTCATTGAAGTGACCCTACCATGTTGTGTAAAAAGCTAGCTACGGAGTTAGGAGTCCAACGTTGGACAATCCCTAGACAAGTATTTAAAACCCGATGTAAAAAATAATCTTCAAAGATTACCAAACGAATTGCAAGAGAAGATCTACAAGGACATTTGGCAGGGACTTGCCAGAGCCAAATCTCAATTAGTGACTGTAGAACATTTGTGTCGAGAAATTCATAAGAGGAAATTGACCAAAGTCAACAAACAAGTCCGATTTGTCTGGATCAAGTGTGCGTTCGTTCTACTATTTCGCTTTAGACCATTTACATTTGAAGATTTTATTGACATTCTTGACCGTTTCCTGGAATGGCAGTGGTCAGAAATTACCCACTACGTTCATTACTTTCGCTCTAGGAGAAGTGTTTGACTGACATGGTTATGGATACTTTACAAGAGAACATTCGTGCTTTGCCTGTGGAATTGAGAGAACGCATTTACCGTGAGTTCGTCAAAATACAAGTGAAACGAAAAGAATCATTGCATCCGTTACGTCACCGATGTTGGAACCACTGGTACCTAAATGCTATAAGAGGATTGATTCTGATGAAAGTGTTCCAGGGGTCAGACATTGATCAACTACTCGTGAGCAAGAAGGATTGTGTTGTTGATAGTGATTATTTTTACTACCAGGTACACTTATTGCATCGAATTCCAGAAGAAGAGTTAGAGGGTTACCAAAATCTTGTACACAATGTAAACTTAGATAAAGAGGAAACTTCTGAACGATGTGTGATGTACAAGTTAGTGACTAAATATTTTAGATACGTCGACGGAATACGACCACTTCTGTGCAAAAAGTACACTTATAGCTGCCGAAAAAAGAGGGTATAAAAACGTTCTACCATGCCACGACCTTTATCATTCGTGATACAACAGATTCCGTGGAAGGAAATCAATGACAGTATTCAAACGGTAGAGGATTACCAACACCTATTACGAGAACTGTCTCCATTGAATTGGGGTCGACGTGTAGTGTGTGTCTTAGTGACTTGCTTTCTGGGATTTCGTTTACCAGCTGATTCTTTGTGGACTCTTTACGAACAGTACCTATTACTCCAAAACAAAACATGAAAGTGATGCCTTTAAATGTCCACGAGAGACTCATTCTGCTCAAAGCTTTGCGCTTTCATTTGGATACTTCTCAACCTCTACGGGAAAACAAGATTCGTCAACTTTTAGGCACTGAAGATGTGTACGACGACGTGTGTGTAGCTTGTGACTTACACCCTCACTGGACAGATGTACGTGACTGGAAAAGTTGGGGGTTTGAGGCTTGGGCTAAAGAAGTGGCACACTATGCCCAAGATTTGTCATCCTAAAACATTAAAACGTTCCGTGAAAAAGTCACTTTTAAACCTGTGTTAGTGTCCATACCAGAAGAACAGTCTGTCACCGAGGAAAACCACTCTCTTCAAGACAGGACTGTCATTGACATTCCTGAAAGACCATTTCGGGAGGACCCTTGTGTGACTGAACCAAGGAATGTACAGACTCTCAGAACATTACACACTACTCCTACGATTTCACCTCTTGATCACAAAAAATGTTGTACAGAGACTTGTTTATATTCCACTATGGTCGTTTTGTTGTGTTTTTTTATTCCTGTACTTAACCATATGGCTTTTATGTATTTTTGTCTTTCGTGTTGTTCACTAATAAAGATGACAATAAACGTGTCCTGAAAAAGTATAAAAACTCTTGTCTTGTTTGTCTTCGTGTCACAAGTGACATTTTATTACACTACTACTACTATGGCTACTTCTACTGTCTCTGCTCCCTCTTCCTCCACTGTCAAAGTCATTGACGAACACGTAGATCGGACTAGTTGGGAGGCCTTGTATCTTCGCCATCCCTTTAACATGCTCATTGCTGGACCAAGCGGTTCAGGCAAAACAGAA
>JAECUM010015575.1:0-40241 GCA_016617855.1 Megalonaias nervosa | reverse complement strand
ATATATATATATATATATATATATATATATATATATATATATATATATATTAGTAGCAGAAATTGCTATGGCACTTACTGAACACAAAGAAATGCTGTCATAATGATCCTACCATGTTACAAATACACTAATAATGAATTTTAAAATGTTTCAGTTTACTATATACAATGGTTCTTACAGCTTTCTGTCTAGAAGCTTCGAGCTGGGAACTTGTTACGCATTAACACAGACAGTTGAATGATCTCGGGTTGATATGAAGAAAGCAAAATTATCCAATCCCGATGTATTGTTGCGAGAACAATTTGTATCAAAAGTAATGAAAAATGATTTTTCTGTAAGACAACGTACATGCCTACCAAGCAAAGATACATTGAATGGAGTTTTTGAGCTCACTGAACAAGTACAACCAAACGTGAAGGACTGGGCAGGTAGTCATAGTGCTATGAATCTGAAGTACTAGGTAGACAGTCATAGTGCTATGAATCTGAAGTACTGGACAGGCTGTCATAGTGCTATGAATCTGAAGTACTGGGTAGGCTGTCATAGTGCTATGAATCTGAAGTACTAGGTAGGCAGTCATAGTGCTGTGAATCTGAAGTACTGGGTAGGCTGTCATAGTGCTGCTAAAAAGATGTATCAAGAAACTACCTAAAATAAGCCTGGCAACCAAGAGAACGTTCTCTTCATGTTAACATTGCAAAGGCTCAGACTGGGTTTTAGGTGTCATTTTAGCACACTTAATTTGTATCTCTCAGTCTAGAGTATCAACAGTCTTTGTCACTTGGATTAACTACACGCATGCGATATTTAGCCATTTAATCAAGTTGCCATCTAGAGAACGCATCATAAAAATTCTTCGTATAAGTTTCAAGATGAATCGCCCCCAAATCAGAGTTATTATAGACTGCATTGTGTAGTTTTATTCAAAGAACCTAGTTTCCAAAAGCTCAGACTGAGACATACAGTAGTAATAAATCGTACAATACAGTTAGATGTCTTGTTGGTACAACTCCCGCGAGTGCGTTTACATTTGTGTTAGGATTGTGTGGAGGTAATTTTTCCGAAAACTACATAACAGAGCACTCAGTCTTTCTAGACTTGCTATTAGTTGTTGTTGTTGTGGGGCTTAACGCCATTTTTCAGCACACGATAGGCTATACATGGCGGCCAGTATTAATGGTGGAGGAAGAAACCGGGAAATCCCCGGAAAGAACCACCGACCCACGAGAAGTTACTGGCAAGCTTTCTCACATATCCACATTCGCCGGACTTGCTATTGGCAAGAGAAGATATAATGGTGGACAGGGGTTTCATATCGGGGACTTGCTGAGTGTACGTTATGCAACTCCTAATACCTCCATCGTTTGCGAAAGTGGGCTAAAGGGAGAACAACGAATGTTCCAAAAATTAGAAACAAATATGCCTAATTGCTAGACAAAGAATACAAGAGGGAATATCAATAGGAAGACTGAAATGTTACATGTTGAAATAGCAATATGAACACTGAAATGTTACATGTAGAAAGAGCAAAAACGAAGACTGAAATGTTGCATGTGCAAAGAGCAAAATGCCATTCACTTCATTTCAAAGAGATAAATTTCAATATACTGAAGAGTAAGTATACTAAGTATTAAAACGTATAATGAATGTTAAATCACAACCTGGAAAATGTTAGTGCGAGGGAATAGTTGTCAACACCTCGACACCACCAATGGTATCTTATGCGCTTTGATACTGTTTTTATCAGCACATTATTCCACTATATTTTGTCTGAAATAAAGTGAACAATACATTTATGTTCATTTTAGATCATACTCACCAAACTAAACACAGTTCGTTTCCCTTACATCGTGTGCATGAAAAGTACTTTTCTATGTAATTAAACTACATGCAATAAAGTCTAAGTGTATATGCATTTCCTTTGCCCCTTTTATGTAATTCGTGTGAACACAGCAATAGACAAATGATGTACATTAACTAGTATTTTATACGGTCTATGCTGTAGAAATTAACAGTGGAATGAAATTGGGAGACCCAAGTCAACCAGCACATCATGTACGTGCAGATCTAAGTTTATCCTGTTTGCAGTTTGGCTTAGCTTGCACATCAAAACTCTGGTATGGTACCTTATTACATTGTAGCACCATAAAGTCAGTACATTCATCAATTTGTCTCAACAAGGAAAGAAAATATACAATATACATTGCACAAAACATAAGAAAACATCACTGAAGCCTTATCAGCCACCAGTATATACCAGAACAGGCTGCACATATTCACATTGTCTACACTGTGTACTAAATAGGTTTGAAATTGCGCACAGTGTAAAGCCTGACCAGACAGCATGTAAGCACAGACTGGTTTGTTCATTCACTGATTGTACCCTGACCAGAAAGCATGTAAGTAGAGATTGGTCTGTTCATTCACTGATTGCACCCTGATCAGGATGTATGTAAGCATAGACTGGTCTGTTCATTCACTGATTGTACCCTGACTTGAAAGCATGTAAGCACAAACTGGTCTTTTCCTTACGTGATTGTGGGAGCCCTAAAATACCTGTACTCTTAACAAGTATTTGTAACACAACCCTATTAGTATATGAATATTTACAATATTTCATACTGAAGTTGTAATCGGCTGCCCTGGAAGAAAGCTCATGTATAATGTTTATGTTGAAATAAAATAGTCCGCTTGTCAGCAATTTTATGAAAATAATCCTGATGGACCTAAATACTTGATACTTAAATCCATTTTGGTAAAGAAGACACACTCGCGCAATTTTTGCTTATGTATACCTAGCTGACCTTGGATCGAAGTATACGAAGGTTCAGTTCTTTTAAGCTGTATTTTATTATTTGCATCTAAGCATGAATGACATGCATTATTTGAAGCAACAGTCTTTGGTTTAGTGTTCTGATGAATATATAAATTTAATTTCTGCAAGTCCATTAGCACAGCATAAAAAACAACCATCAGCAATGGCATTATGAGATGACAGATCACGGTTCGGTTTCCACTGTATGCTGTTCAGGTCAACTTATAAGAGACTTACCTAATTTTTCACTAAGGACAAACCACATGCGGCACTTGAAGTTCTCATTCTCAGCTTCATTTCAGTGGACTTGCGCTTCATGCTAATTATATAAATTATTGATGGAATTTCAAAGGCCTATGTTTTCACATGGCCCCAAATAGAGTCCATATTAAATAGTATGTGAACAACCGGGAATGACCAGTTACGCTCATATATCGGTACAACTGGATCATAGTATTCTTGCAGTGTCAAATGTTCAATATAAGCATTTTTTAATTTTTTAGGATGATGAATTTCAGCTGGTATTTCTATTAGGGGAGGAGAGGCCCGAAACATTGCTCAATATTGAGTTGGGGTTAGGCACACTTGTCGATTTTAATATTTTCCGTAGTCATTTATTACAAGTTTGGCAAATCTGAATCTACCATTTTTTGGAGGGCGGAGAGATATTGTTGTATGTATTTTTTGTTTAAGTGTTTCCAGACAAATTTGGGTAGGTGGGTATAAAATTCTAGTATCGGATGAGCAGTTCTTGTAGCACATAAATTAAATAAGCCTGCATGCTGTCTTGTGTCGCAGTGTGACTCAAATCGATATTATAAACTACTATGTAAATTACGTTTATCACAAACAAATATTATAATACATACATTAATAATCTTTCACATTCGTTTATCAAATAATTATAACATTCCCTATTTCAATATCTGACATTCTACAAATATCAGAGTCCATTCCTTCAATTCTGCAATGTATGGGAGCAATTGACGTACCCAATCCTCTTTTGCAATCGTTTGGCACTGCCTTTGAAAGACGGAATACTCGTCTGATTCCTCCCTTTGAAGATGAACGTCCCGTACAGCCAGTGCTTGCCTTTTAAATCCATTGTGGGGGATTGTTATGGTTGGGGTGGGGTGCTCCCAATGTTTTATTTAAACTATTATAGAAGTCCCACCCAGGCTCTATTTTGTTGGAAGTTAATTTTTGTGAAAGACAGATGTAAAGCTCCGAGTCCCCAGTCAGCAATGGCCACGGTTAGATGGTTAAATATACAAAACAAGGTTGAAATTCAATGAATAACTATATTTAATAACAATGCAACAATCAAATGACTCAAATTTCCAATTACACTCCTTCCGCTTAGCAGTGATTAGCAGTGTGAGATTGATTTCCACCTGTCCTTTTATTTCTACTCATCTAGTGTATTCTTTCCCCCTCTTATTTCTCCCACTTCTTTCTCCCCTTCCTCCTCGACTTTTCTCCAAATTCCTTCTCCTCCTCCTCGACTTTCTCTAGACTCCTTCTCCTCCTCGAGTTTCTCTAGACTCCTTCTCGTCCTCGACTTTCTCTAGACTCCTTCTCCTCCTCCTCCTCCTCCACTTTCTCTACAACGACTACTCTTCTGTCGACTTCGACTGTCTCGGCTACAGACTCAATTCCGTCTCCAGTTCTTGAAAACTCGGGACCCAATGGAACCTGAAGTTCTGTGTCCCCTAAAAAGCTTCCTGTGAAAACACAAGGACGGTACAATCTTTTTTTCCTTAGCCCTTTCATCTGACACTACACACAGCATATCATCAGATAACGGTTATTAAATTTCTTCGGTCATGCATTCGTTCACATCGAGATACCTATACGTTCTTGTACGGTAAAACAAACGTCATAATAAAAAGCACGGTATCAATTACTTCTCATACATACATCAATAAATCCCGTCACATCAATACATATTCCTAATTGCGTTATATTAAACCATATCACAATAATCAGACACATTCCTTTACCTTACAACTCATACAGACTACACAAATATTCAAATATCCATGCTCTGATATACGCATACGTCCATAGTAACTAATCTTACATACTTCAACCATGTTTCCAAATTTACAATTCAAGCATATGTAAATTCTAACATAACACATTAATAAATGCACTAGTCTAGTACGAAGTAACCTAATAGCGAATTACAAAATTAATTCTGACCACAAGCTAACAATCTACATAATTCCGCCTCGCATCTAATAATTCTCTACGTAGGCTCGAGCCCATGTAAATGAAACGCTACAAAGGTAATTCTACATACTAAACGATTCTAGTACTTAAGTATACATACTACAAATAATTACAATTATGATGCCGTAATATTCTGCAAAAATCGAGCAAATAACTTACTGACCTTTCGAAGCTTTGTCTTTCCTTAGAATCTATCTACGTTTTGCCGCCAAATTACGAGTGGCTTCGTTCTCGGAGTAACCCTATTGATTCACAATCCCTCTAGGCGAATACTAAATTTTCGCTTACGAGTTTCGAAAGTTATCATTCGGCCTACATTGTAATCACACCCTCTATCTCATCAATTCCGATTGGATATCGCTGTGAACCGATCCAATCAAACTTAGAGGACAATGTCCCTCTCGCTGTCTGCCAACGTGGGGACGGATGAGAACACGCCCCGCTCACCCAGCGGGCTTCCCTTTGATCTTTTGACTAAGCTTTAACACACAGGGGTGATAACTGCAGGCCTTTGTTTAGATGGTACGATCTATCGCCTGTGCCGATTCAAGATTCCGGTCTCCGGCCGATCATGTAATATTGCGTAAGAGTTTAGCACTAGCCCGCGGCAATTTTTAGACATTAAACACATGGCCGCGGTAATATTCCCAAGACAGGTAGATTATAGTTTATATATAACTTTATAGCTGGGACTTAGCAAACATGACACCCATGTCTGTCATATTAGGATGTACGTATGCTTTGCTCTTGCACAGTTAACGTGGAAATAAAATCGGCATCATGATTTTCGAAACGCCTAACAAAATGTCACGCGATGATGGAAGTCATATTACAAAAGCGACTTTGTCTGCTGTATTGAAACACGACTATTAATAAATGCCTTCATGTATTCGCTTTTTGGTATGTTTTTCAGACACTGGAAAAATGAACTTTCAACCGCATGGAGGCTTCAAATTGTCTGCCTCTCAGTGAATCTTTGATAACAGGATTCAGATAAATTGTCCTGGAGGTAGATGAGACCTATATGAAGAATGTAGCACAAATATGGATTATTTGCTCCACGAAAACGGATTTATGCGCCGGTGATTTGTTTTGGAGTATATGGACACCGGTGCGCAGACCGGTGGTTTGGCAGTGTTCCACAATGTTTGGCAGCAATTTAGAGGCCCAAAATGTCCAGTGACACTAGCAGAGTCAGACGTATATACCTGGTCGAAAAATAATGCGTAAAGATCTCTCTTGACAGTTGGACTACGTCGAACAATTTGTGGATTCTGTTCGTTTTCTCCAAACATTGTTTCTCTTGGGTCGCGTTCAAAAGGTAAATCGATGTTTCATCATCTGTGACAATATCATTCAAATATCTCCGTTCACTCTTTTCATATTTGCGAGTCTGTTTTTGATCAACATCCAACAAATGCGGCACTCATTTTGCTTAAGGGTGTCTGAGCTTCAAATGATTCTTCAGTATATTAAAAGCAGTTAACGAATGAATGACCGTGATATTAGAAATATCTTCCACTGTATATCAAGAATCTTCATCTAATTCCCCTTCACAGCAAGCACATCCCATTCAATAATCGCGGACATCTGTCTTCCAGAACGTGGATTATCTTCAATGGATTCGCGACATTCTTTAAAACGACGAAACCACATTAAAATTGTTGAGTGTGAAAGAAAATTACATCCGTGAACTTTATCTAAGTCGGCCATGATATCAATCTGAGAGTGCTCTAATAGTGCCAGGATTTTACAGTATGTTTTTTTGCTCAGTGGGAGAATTCTTCTCCTCTTACATTTTTACTTCACTATCATTAACCTATATTATCTGCAGTCGGCTGCACCAACAGATTTTACTTTATAAAAAGCTATTTTATTTTTCGATCAACATTAAATTTATTGAAGGGTTCTAAGAAGAAAACATTGTAAGAAAATATTCAGAACTTTTCCCTCCTATTCATGTATCTATGGCAATCGAAACTATTCATTTTCGTTTGTTTTTACATTTATCGTAATCAATCCGTGACAGACACAATTCATTCTGGACTCCACTGCACTTGAATGGACTGGTATGGACTACATGATTTGTTTACTTTATATTAATAATCTCATGTGGCTCGATCTACTTTGGGTGTGATCTAGCATCCTTCTGCGCTTTATGTTATGTTTCTACCGTGTACACGTTCGCGTTTATTTCTTCTTGATATTCTGCTGACTTGATAGTTTAATATTATTCATGGAAAAACTATTCAAAATTTTACGCAACGAAACCAACGTCTTACTTCATTTAAAGTACATATCGCATTCAAGAAACAAACCAGGTCAGTAAAGGTTTTCAAATTTAAAGCTAATTCCTTCATTATAGGCTTCACTTTAAACTAGGTCTCTAAAACGTTTCATTAAAGGCCAAATACCAGTTGATTCGCAAGACTTCTCACAGATTTAATAAAAGACTTTAAAAAAAAAAAAAAAATTAAACAGTACTACTTAATGGGCATTGAAACCATAATGTATTGTCATATCAGCAAGCACTAAAAAACTAAAAAGTGCGTTAGGTTCAGTTTCCACATAGGAACAACATAAAATGTTTTACTTTAAATTAAATAAGGATCGGCAACGACTCTGTGTTATGCTAAACCAAGCTAGGAAAAATCTAAAAGTACACAAGTTGCACTTAACGTTAGTCTGCCCTTGAGAATCTTCAAGTAAAGAAGATTCTTCTAAAAGAAGAAAACTCGCCGTAAAAAAAACAAATGTAGACACTTAGGGACGAAACTTCCTTCACCCTATACCCTTACCGTGGTTAATCTCTCAAAGGCACAACTTAAAGAGGCAGAAATATAAAATAAAATATCGAAAGAATGAGTTTTTGTCCAAAGACATCGACAGAGATAAGCTCCAAAAGGACACTGGAGACTTTATCCGCAAACTAAGGTTCATTGCCCATTTTGCCTTGCAACCACACAATGAGTGAGATCGAGATATTTGCCTCGACAGACCCAAATTCCAAAAGGATAGCAGCGGGTCACACCATAAAGCTCCATTGCAAATATAGAGGCCTTCGCCACTTCAATTGAAAACGACACTTCGAGACACATTGACCATATTACAAGAAAGATATCAGAATATCTGGATCATTTCATGAGACCATGTGTCCTCGCAATACCATCCTATTTTCAGGACACGACAGATTATCTCAAAGAAAAGCAAGTGAACCATTACCTTCCGAAACATTTTTTCCTTTCATGGAACATCACTTTACACTACTATACCGCACAGTGAAGAGATAACTACTATACTGCACAGTGAAGACATAACTATCGGTGAAGAACCATAAGAAACAAGGACTGCGCAAGAGCTACTCACTCGTTTCCAAATCAAAGTACACAATTATGGATTCATCATCATCATCATCCCCGTACACCAAGAGGTCGGCGGGGAACCCCAGATGATTTCACAATGTTCTCTCCATCTTTCTCTGTTCTCCACTGCCCTTCGTGAATCTCCAAACTCTATACCTGTCCATTCTATAATGTTGTCTTCCCACCTATTTTTCTGTCTCTTCTTCTGCACCCTCGCAATGTGCCTTGCAAAGTTGTTTTTGCTAGTCCAGATGATATTGAGACTTGACCATACCACTTCAGCTTGTGTTGTTTTCACAGTGGTCAAGAGGTACTGCATTCAATTGATTGCAAAGGTTGAAAGATCATAGAGTTCTCCCGGTGTGAGTGGCGGGTGTATTGGTTAACATATATTAGACAAAGGTAGATTCAAGAATCAGAGGGAGTATGTCAATAAGGCGTTGTCTCCAGGAATCCAGTTTAACATTCCTTTTCCTTGATTAAACCAGTTTGGTAGATTCAGTTCTCTTCTTTCAGCATTTTCAAACCATATTACCCTATTCGAACAGTTATCACATCATCCCATCCCACCCCATACACACACAAGCGCGCGCGCACACACACACACACACACACGCGCGCGCCGAAGCTGACTTTGGCTCTAGTCTTCGTTGTAAATTAATTCCTACATTTTTAAGAATCTGATTCCACTTTTACCCGTGAAATATTAATGATAACGGCAACGATTGTGACAGTTCTACATCTAGCAGGATTTATTACTGTACAATTTACAATTCATTACTTTGCATCGTTTATTGGTATTGTTACTGCTGATTTATTTGTTTGCTTTTTAATTCTGTGTTCAAAACACAATAAAAAAGGCAACACTACACTGCCCGACCCTACCTAATCCGGTTATGGTGTTAGATAAAGGGGATGGTGCTCGATACAAAGAATCAGATAATTTGAGAGATGATTATGATAAAAGTGTGTTCATAAAAAAGAAAAAAATTAACAATGAAGACCATTACTGGGGTGAGTGTGAAGTTGAAAATCTTCAAATCTGATTGATGATGAAATTTTACAGACTTGGTAACTGTCATCATCATTTTACAGACTGGTAACTGTCGTCATCAAGATGATCAGGCTTTGCCATATTGTATTGGTGGTATTTGTACTCTGCATATTGTTTAGTTGAAAAAAAAAAATTCCAAGGCTTTCCTCGTTGGTTATACTGGCTATTTAAAACAGACCTTGCATATCTTATGTGTTGTAAAAGAACATATAATTCTTTTTATTTTCGTGTATGATTAATGGTATACTTTGTATTATATATCCCGCAGTTTGGCCTTACTTCAGATATGAACTTATAAAAGCACTGCTTTCTATGCTTTGTCATTTTGACTTCCTTGATTTCAAAGGTAAACTGTACCCACCCACCCCCTAAAAAAACGAAAAAGAAAACGAACTAGCAGATAACTTTTTACTTTTATACATTTTGTCATTCATTCATTACATTTTCAGAAGTTGGTATTGCCTACTCTTGCAAGTTTGGTTTTCCTATTTTAATACCTGCTAAAGTTAGTGTACTTAGGATTAGTTCGGCTGTTTTCGAGGACATTAGTGTAGCCATTTTAATCAGACATTATGCACGATTTACACAATCTTACATTATGCACGATTTACACAATTAACAAGATGTGAGTATATTAAAGTAGTATAGACGTATGCCAACAATCTCTCGATTATGCATGTTGCCTATGCAAACAACTTCACTTTACTCCTGTCGCTCTGTAAGAGGTACTTAATATCTGTGGGACGCCCCATTCCCTTTATTAGTGTGATCCATGACGTCACGCTATAACAAGTTTATAACATCTAGTATCACCACATAACGCCATTGAACGTCCTTTCGAAGTTATGTGATAGGCGTATCCTCAGACTCGTTTTAACTAACTTGATATTGATTAATTTAAAATGGTTGAAAAAAACTTCCCACTTGCTGCCACCCGCCGTATAAAAAAAAAAAAAAAAAAAAAAAAAAAAACCACCGCATGTTATCGAACTGAGTTGATTTTTGTCAAATATTGGCCTAAAATCCTAAGATTCTAAAGGATTTGTTTGAGCTCGGATGCCATACTGAACTGTCAGTTGTATCTCCTTTCATATAGGTATTTGTCTTGGGGTCATTTTGGGGCAATCAGAAATACAATGACTTATTATGATCCAAATATGCCATTGATTGACGAATGCCCGGTGTGACGCCTGATAATTCGTTGGCCAATCTAGATAATCCACCTGTGGTGGGACTCTTTGAAGAAGGATTTTGTTAACATTTACTATTGATGAAATGCTAGTAACGATGTCTCCCACGACAGCGATTCTTGTACAAAGACCTTCATTGATGGCTTTTGATGCATTTGTCCAGAGCTGCTTGCGCTGCATTAAATATGCGACAAAGGAATGATAATTATTCTCTTTTATTTTTATGATAGCACTTGTGCGATATAAAGAAGAGTGAAAAAAAACCCACCAATATTGTAAGGGTGTAAGAGGTGAAGCTGAGTAATTAATCCATGATTCAAGTTCAATCAAGTATAGTTTTCGGAACTGTAAGAGGTCATCCACCCTTTTGAAAGAGAACAGAAGTATTATATTACTCGGCTTGCATGAAGCAATTAAAGATATCACTGTCTACAGGCAATACAGTTCTAACAAGAACAAGGCAAAATTGACCTGCTAACCATATCTTTCAAGACTCTTTTTTTTTTGTCCAAGGGTTGAATCACCGACTATACGACAACAGTATAACGTAGGCAACCTTTACGTCATCTTTTTAAAAACTTTATTGTTTTCGTTTAATGCCATTGACGCTAGTAAAAAAAATATACAATGAAGAAAATGTACATTTGGGTGGACACACGTTTTGTATTTTCTAAGGTTACAATATGGTGGTAAGTCATATAATAACAGATATACGACAAAATATACATAATTACACAACTTGTAAAGTATTTTTCCTTAGCTTGCATGTACCGTATATAAATTGTACTGTTTAATCTGCTTACATCTTCAACTTTATTATAAAGTAAATTGCAACAAAATTTAAAGGAAGCCTTGTAGAAATAGTGTGGCAAATGAGTTCTTAACGTCCTCTGTCGCACTACCTCTACAAGGCTGCCTTTAAAAAAGCCTGAGTAAACAGTTTTGTATGCGACTAAGAATTGTGCAGCGGAGTGTAATTATCTGAGGAGTTCTGATCTCTGGCTTACCAGACCCAGCCAGGACTGTCCACGACTCCACAAGTCGTAATGTTCCTTAATGCCAATGTATGTCAACAATCATTCAAACTTTGTTGTTGTTGTTGTTGTTGTTGTTGTTGTTGTGGGGTTTAACGCCATTTTTCAGCACACTATAGGCTATACATGGCGGCCAGTATTAATGGTGGAGGAAGAAACCGGGAAATCCCCGGAAAGAACCACCGACCCACGAGAAGCTACTGGCAAGCTTTCTCACATATCCACATTCGCCGAAACCAAGACTAGAACCCACGCAGACAGAGGTGAGATGGCAGTGATCCGTAACGGAGAGCGTTTTAGACCACTCGGCCACTCGGGGCCCCTCATTCAAACGTAGCAAATATATCTCTGACTTAATACTATTTAATTGAAAATGTCACAAATGTGAAAACAGTACCAAAAAATAAAAAAATTCAAAATGTTATCGCAGAATAAAGTGCAGTTGTTTGGTTAGATTTTGACGGTTGAAATTTGGACTACAAACAGAACACTGTTATGAACATTATATACGATTATCGTTTTTTTTTTTTTTTTAAAAAAAAAATTGGTTTAAAGGAAAAAATACGAAAAACCAATTTTTAACTTGCCACATTGCTCAATACGACACCAAATGACCATCTTATGAATAAGGCCGATAATAAAAATGATGGATGGAAGCCATAAAATCACATCTTCATGATAATATCAGCTTTTGCACGACAAGAATAGAGAGTACAATCTTGAGGCTGCCATATTTCTCTAAGTAAACTACAGCTTAAACATATTAATTAAACAGCTTTTAGGAATTTTTTATTTTCTTGTACTAGTGCAATTGTTTAGCTGTAGTGAAGACTACAGTCATAGTTCTCATACTTTTATCGGACAAGAGTCAGTCTCTCTCTCTTTCGATCGATCGATCGAAGTGCACCCTACCCTACTTAACCCGTTAATTTAAAAAAGGATTCAGAACATAGCATGATGAATTGACAAAAGGCCTCGGGCGTAGTAATACATTACAATTGGTTTGGACCGTATGTTCCAGCACTACATGATGCTCTTCACCATTTCTGTGCCATATTACCTACATGTTAATGCTTTGACAATTAAATACTATTGATTGACAATACATGCATTACAAACAATCCTAACTTTGTTTGGTTAATAACATTATGTTTCATTTCGGTATTTGATAAACAGTCTTAACTTTGTTTGGTTAATAACATTATTTTTCATTTCAGTATTTGATAAACAGTCTTAACTTTGTTTTGGTTAATAACAATATTTTTCATTTCATTTTTTGATGAACAGACTTAACATTGTTTTGGTGAATAAAAATAATTTTATGTCACTATTTGGCTGCAATGTATGAGCATATTTGACAATACGTTGATAAATAAGTGTCCATTGTATGTAAATAGACCCATCTCCGTTATAAAAATCTACAGTCTCACAAAATGCTGAAGACTATCAGCGTTTGTGCATGTCAAAGGCTTACAGCTTGTGAGATTTTGCAATTAACACTTTAAACTATTTGACATTTGAACACATCTGAAACCATTTTAACGCCTTGTGTGCGATATTTAACGTGTTGTCTGCAATGTTTTAGGCTCGTACAGAAGTAACAAAGAAAAGAGTGAAGCCAACAAGCTTTGTAAATTTAACAAAATAATTTATTTCCCTAGAAAAACAAGGCAAAAATATGAAAAAGGACTTACGGTTTATGAATCAAATCCAAAAATTAATCCAATAATTAAAAATAAGTCCTATCACTAAAAAGTTCTAAATGACTCAAAGTTCTAACCCCGATGAAGTTCCAAGATGGAAGGCGATGACGTCTTCTATAACCTGTTTTGTGTTGTCGTGTCAACAGTTCCTTGTTGAATCACCAAGAATAATATTCCGGCTTTAGAATTCCGAATTATTTTTAGTAAATGTGTTTGTCCAAGAATTCTGATGAGCACAAGTATTTTCCTGGAAAGTAAATTATTAATTCCGAAAAAATTATAAATTCAAATCAAACTGGCAACAACAAAAATAATACCTTTGAGCCCGAAGGTATGAATTACGACTGACTAGAAAAACACTATGATACGTCACTTTAACTCGAACTGAAACGCAAAACGAACCACGTGATAGGGTCACTTGATCACTTCCTTTCAAGAGACGTAGTAACATCATATGTCAATTATCACGTAGGCCATGTACGGATTCGATTGTACTGAACGAATCTTACAAAAGATTCAATAATAAAAAAAAATAAAATAAAATAAAAAAGTTGTTTGCAACAGAGCTGAAAACTGGCCCTGAAATCTAGGTCACCAAAAGATACAATGTTTCTACGAACTGCGTATTTATCAGGTTTAACAGAACTGAACTGAATTTTCTGGAAAAATGTAAAATCCAGTGAATAAAGTTATCATTACAATAACATGTAATGAAATAAAAATAAAAGAAAAAAGAAATTTAAAACTAACACACAAGTAATTAAATTACATATACGTAACACATTGAATTATATTCGTTTCTTGATGCAATGTATCTTGGGTCTTCTTAAACATTCTTTGCGTTCCAAATAACCTCTAACTCGTTAGGGGTAGATTTTAATGCTTTAAAATATATTCTAACTCGCACTAAACGTATTGAAACGCGTTATTTTGCAAATATTAGGCGTTAGTGATTTAGTAATCGATATTTTATCCCTGTGAAGGTTATGCATCTTGATGACAAGGCAGGCTGATGCATATTTCCTTAATTTGCACTTAAATAACATCGTGAATCATGGTATGTAGAAACGTGCCATCACAAAAATGAAGATAATTTTTATTGCACTGATTTAAAAAAAATAATGTTTCCTTACAGTAACTGGTTCTTAGTGGTGATTGAAGACAATATCGGATTTAATAAAAGAAAAACGAATTCATTATCGTGCCTTAGTGTTTAATATTACGATTAATTTGTTTCTTTGTAATATTTAAGCAGTTAATTTAATTAAACTAAATGTAGTGTACTTATTTGTTTGCACACCTCCAAGAATTTAAAGAAAGATAACTAGACGGACAGGTGGAAACACGGACAGTCCAACATGACAAGCAGGCTATGTGACACGGATACAGACGGTACTAATATTTATATTTCACAAGTTATACGGCTTGATAAGTTTTTAGAAGAAAAGTCAAATTAATTTGTTGGTCGTGTGACCCAATGATTGGCAGTTTCGGATTTAAGGCGATTTAAAACATTTAAAAGTCATCTTGGCTATTAATGTTTGCCGATTAGACTCGGACTCAAGCAATACGTGTCATGCCTGTGAGTGATACCCACAGACTGATACGGGTAATTGACTGAGGTACTTCTAAAAGACCATTCACGGCTTAGTTGCTACCTACACTTTCTCGCCCAAATGAACACCAATATAGACAAACGATTCACTTTCACAGAGGTTCCTTCGGCAAATATTGAAAACAAGTTGTTCAGAATGAGATTACTTCGCAAAACAGAAGACAGCAATATAAACATTTGTAAAATTAGGTTTATGTCATGTCATAGTTATTTACTTTGCTTAAAAGTTTGAACATTGATTTTCACACGATACGCTTATAGAAATAAAGTTAGAGTTAAATTCAGATCTTAAAATCGAATGTAAAGAAAACTAAACTGCTTGCAATGTTAAATAAGACGTTATTTTCAGGCTGTAATGTCTTTTACAGGCTGTAACAACGTGTCATTTTCAGGCTTTAAGAACATGTCATTTTCAGGTTGTTATAATGAATTAAAAAAATATAGCAGTTCACTATAGATAACAGATTTAGGATTTAGCATTTCAATACATGTGCCTTGTTTTGAAATACATCAATGTCTACCATCATATACAAGCATTAAAAATAAATAAAAATTTGTAATTATTTGGGATTCAGTTACTAATTGGGCTAATTGCATTTTATAACAAAGCAATATAGACTTAAAAATGTAGAAATTATGAACTGTATTCATCATTTATTTTAGTTCTCTCTTGACTTTCAAGGGATAATAGATTATTTCTTGAAAATTTCTTTTTTGAACACCTCTAGAAGATAAATAGTTGTGTAAAATGTCGTTGACCTTGTTTTTGAGCGTATGTAACAAATTGTCCTGTGTTATGTAGGTCTTTGTTCTAGAGTAATATGACGAAGGAAGACACATCGTCATTTAACATTATCTGTGTGAAGAATGTAGTAAGTATACTAAATGTAACAAAACCTGATGTTAAATGTAATAAAACCTGACGTTAAATGAATAAAAGCACTAAATGCAAGAAACTTAGAAGAGTACTTGTTTTCTCTCTCTCTCTCTCTCTCTCTCTCTCTCTCTCTCTCTCTCTCTCTCTCTCTCTCTCTCTCTCTCTCCTAAAATTTATTCCAAACAACTATTTTTAAACTGTACATTCCTTTCGTCAGACACCATTAAAATTTACTTTATGAAGAATGTTCTCACATTAAGTTTCTAATGGAAACTTGATAAATGTGGTGTGAATTTTGCATGAATATTTTTGATATTTAATTTATGAGGACGTGACTAAATGTTCGAATTGCTTACTAGTATTCAGAGCACTGAACCAATCAAAAGCTTTAGAAATAGCCCTGTGAATCACCACAACAACACAAAGCTTGATTGAGTCTCCTTTAAAAAGTTGCGGTGCCACTCAGTAGTATTTGGTTTAATTATTGTTCTTCGGTAGAAAGCTGTTGTCCGCTACGGTCTGTTGGGCTAGTCAACATTTTAGGTCAACACTTTTAGCTCTTCTGCAATTCTCCAGCACGACTAATGCCCAGCGCATCAATTAACCTATCATACATAAGTCATCGCTGCATGAACAGATAACGTGACGATTACGATGACAACTACTCCTGTACATATATGTTGGCACGTGATTGTCATCGCATGTCAAGTTGTATCGATAACTATCTTGTATAAATCTGAACATCGGCTTCCGGTCTTAAAAGTTATAAACTTTGGCTTTGATGCTGCATGACATGATCCAGTTCGAAATGTGGATCGAAACGAACTACAGCACGCATAGAAAAAATGCGATATACATTCACAGAACTGTATCAAAGAACATTGTTTCTTTACTTTTATGATATTTAAGGTAGTATATTTTAAATACTAGAAACTTGTGCATTTCTTTATTTTTTCACAATTAACACTTCTTTTCATCTTCTTTCTCCACTTTTGAAGAGTATCTACAACACTATTTATTGGAGCTCATTGACAAGATCAAGAAAAAAGATAAAATGTACAACTCAGCCACAACCCCCTCTCATCCCGTTTTCACTGCCTTACATTTTAGAGAGCTGGATCAGTGCCATACAGGCCATCTTTTATCTCATAATTGTTTTAATTATTGAGTAAGAAATAGTTTTTGAAATAGCTAACTATTCTCGAAGACCTCACACAAGAAACTTCTTAGTTACCAGGTAAAACGCACATAATTAGGCACAACTGTTGTCACATTCTTAATGACAGGTATCACGTTTTTAATTGCCGCATTGTAAATGAAAATCCAAGGCGATAATAGTTAAAATAAGTTATGAATCAATTCAGATGTATCTCAGGTATCATAGCTTTACTAGCACATACAGCCTTTGACTGAACCCTAGGTGTTTTAATGAGATAAATAAAAATATATCACCCAGAGATTATATTGTTCTGTTATGCGCCTTTATGAAATGGCACTGGATCATTTATCTGTTGTTTTGTTGGTTTTTTTTCCTCCTATATGCTCATGTAACCGAAATGTTTACTTGGTTCAGAATAGATCCTACGGTACAGATCATTAGAATCAGGGGATAGCTACAATATAGCAAGAGCATGCAAAGCAAAGGGCCCAGGAATTATTTTTTATACTTTAGATTAGGCAGGGGCCCGCCGGTAAGCTTTGCATAGGGGGCAGAATAGGGGCCCAAATATCCTAGTTACGCCATTGATTGGAATGAAGTACAAAAATATAGGTTTGCTTGAGTGCTTCTGTTGCTTTTCAGGAAAATGAAGACAAAAACAAAAACCATACAAACAGCAACATTTTTTTAAATTTTTTTTTTATTTTTTTTTGTTTGTTGGGGAAAGACATATATCCAGTAAGAACGTATTAATTGTGGATTTTCTTACCGACGACAAAGATTTACCGACAAGATATTTTTAAAAATTATAATCGTTTGTACAAGAAAGGTGTATACAATGCATTGCTATGTAGGGAAAATATTTTCGTCCTGAATATAAATTTTGGCAATTTTGTCATGTGGAGGGACTTCGGTTTAAAGATACCTACAGGTAATGGTCGGAAGCGTCTTCATGTCAATTCAAAAGGATGCCCATGCTTTTATTTTTATTATCATCACCTGTTATTAATATAAATCATAACTATCTGTGAGAAATGATAGAAACAAAACACAATACTATGTCTTAATCAGAATGATTTTCCTACAGTAAAACAAATCACGTTCTCTTAATGTCTGCTATATATTTATGGGTTCTATGGAAATCGAGTTTCTTAAGGAGTTTCGTTTACACTAACATTTTAAGTTCGCATCATTTAAGAGACCGTATTGTCAGCCCTCCACATTTCAAAATGAATATTATTTTACAAAGTAGTCAATAAGATAAGCTGTCCAGCTTAGATCAGTCTGTCCGGTGGATTTGTCACAAAGGCACTTCTATCATCCATTGATGCTGCAGATTTACGGTAAAACCTGTACAAGTTCAAAACCTAGACAAATTTTCTTAATTGTTCGAATGTTGGGAACATTATGTATTTTATGTGTTTTTCTATTAGAATTTCTTAATTTATTAAGTTTTTGTGAGTCATTCCGTTAAGAAATTTACCCAGATCTGTAATGCACCGTTAAGTATGATTAGATCTATTTTATAAATAAGTATGATTTTATCTATTTTATAAATAAGTTAAGAATAATTAGATCTGATTTACAAATAAGTTAAGTATGATTAGATCTGATTTACAAATAAGTTATGTATAATTAAATCTATTTTATAAATAAAAAATATAATTTACCTTGCATGACGCAAACTGAAGATTTTAGGGAGAATATTCTCAAAGGATCGAAATTATGTTTGGATGTGTAAAATGTTTGTATTTTAAGTGTTCCCTAGTCTTGATTCAGTTCATTTAAAAGATTTTAATTTAATTCAAACAGCACTATGGATTTTTTGTTTCATACGTGACTAATGGAGAGTGGTATTACAACACTATTATGCTGTGTCAGCATTACGATTCCAGGCTGAGAGAGAGAGAGAGAGAGAGAGAGAGAGAGAGAGAGAGAGAGAGAGGCCAGTCTATCTCTATAGACCGTCTGCGATACCATTCCATGCTGGTGATAAGAAAAAGTCTGTAATCAATTATGTTTCTCCGCTGTGCCTTAAAACTTCATTAGGACTTAACCATCAGTTTATGGCTCGCGCAGTTGCATTATTTTAATGAGGTAACATCCTGAGGCAGTAACATACTGTACATGACAAGGTTGTATTACTACAACCAACTAACCATAACCAAACAGCTTTTTAAATTTCATATATACATATAGAATGAAAAAGAATAAATCTTAGAGTGTTTATGTAGAAAGGTATCTCCAGATATTTCATAATGTTTATTGTAATAACTCTGGTAACTTCACCAATGAAATGATGTAACGGCTCGCCATATCTGGTAAGTGCTTCTTTTTTTATTTTCGTTGTTCCTGCTGTTGTTGTGTTGTCGTTTTTTTTTTTTTGTTTTTTTTTTTTTGCTAACATTTTGCCAATTCCATGTACATTTTCACGTAAGGTCATATAAGGAAAGAGTATGATGTTCTTCTGTTGAAAGACTAAGACAGTTATCTATTTGATTTTATTATATACTTAGGAATTTAAAAAAAAATTAAGAACTTCCACCACTTAAAGGCTTTCCTTAAAGTTGTAGTATTTTGTTGCATATGTCTGTGTCTGTCTGTCTGCCTCTCTATCTTGGTCCGTTTATCCTGTATGAACCAAGTCACCCGCCAAGCAGTATGTATAACGGAACCCATTGTTGCGTTTACAAGGAGTGTGACTTATGTTCGGGCACAAGGACTAAACTAATCAACCAGCTTTTTTTCCTCCCAAAGCGGTTATAATAAACTAGATATATTTTCAATCGTGGGACCTCCTTGATTAAATGCAAAGAAATTTTGGTCATCCCGAGTTTTGGTATCAATTTCACGATAACCAATCCAATTATTGTTTGGTAAAATTGTCATCATCATAAATAGTCCTTTTCGGTTAAATGTTGCATCTGAGATTTCGGTTTAACCCGTTCGATGAGACTTATGATTTTTTTCCCTTGTATTTAAACAATATTCCAGCTTAATTGTGGCAGAAGCAAATTGTTGCATTTGTGAAACCATTCACATTTCAAGAGCCCGCCCGGACAGACTTAGCTACAGCCCATTCAAACTCTGATGACTGTTGTCATTAAGACCCGTCAGGAGATGTTGGCACTTGATATCCCTTTGTTATAGTTGGACACTATTTGGCTAGGAGGTAATCAGAAACTATTTTTCTGCCAGGGATTAGTTATTGAGGCCGAACGGTGGGTATTAGAAATAAAAAATCAACGATGTATTGACTTTTGTAAAGTAGTAGACAGACTTTTGCTTGGGTTCCAAGATGAAAAGATGTTGCACAACATACGATATAATGGAACCTTGTTACTCAAGACATTGAATGAACCATGCATAATCGTTCTTCTTGAAGCATTATTCTTTGGGTGAATGAAAATTGGTGCCTATGTATACCGCAGTATAATTGCTTGTACATGTCATTTTCTTCCTTGATATTTGCCCGAATAATCATATGGTTTTCATTAGAGAGTAATATCAAATGATAGGGAGAAAATAAACTCTTCTTTGGATGCTCCATACAAAATCACCAGGTCTCCATACATGTAAAAAATATACAATTTACCTCGTGAAAAGTGAACAATTCTGGACAGAAAAAAAAAAAATAGTTATTGTATTGGCCAGGTAATATGACCTTGACCTACGCATATGGAAATGAGGGATTTATAGCACACGAAATGAAAACAAATCAATGACATGGTTTAACTATGATAGACCTTTTACAGACATGAAACAGATAAAAAAAAATCGAGAGAGGGAGTGAATATTCTTAAGCAGATTTCCATAGTCTATTTTAGACATTTTCCTAGTAATTAATTTTCGAGTTTGTCAATGCAGTTACAACACTGATATGGTGAAAACACGTGCAAAAGGGACAGAGAGATAATAATATTAATAAAGTAACTATTCCAACCTTTGAATACTAAGAGGGTCTAAAGGTTTGGTACTATCAAACTCTCGATCGAAATGAGTTCTGATAAAAAAAAAATTAAAATCTGTGTTCCAGCTTTTGTCCCCTGTAATGTTTAAGACTAAAAATAGGAACGATTCACTCTAATTTGCATGACTTTATAGTAAAAGTCACATGGGTCATGTATGCGCATTTACTCATTTTAAATTAAATATAAATTGTTGTTTTTTTTTTAAATTAAACACTAATTTTCTCTAACCAAAGTCTATTCAATCCTGATTATTGAATATTCTGCACCTTAACTGTTATCAAGAAACTTCCAGACGAAAATTATCGATCTCTATGGTCTTTTACGATGGTGGCCATGTGCTAAACTTTGTTAAAGAAAGGAGCACGTCGAGTGGAATCATCACAATATAGGGTAGTACCAGTTTGTTCATCAATATGCGTAGCTTTCATTGTGACATCACAGCGCGCGACATTCAATCAGGACTGTACTGGATAACACCTTTAGATTCATTTCGTCCAAAATTATCTACGTACTTCAACATTGATTTTGCCGTATGCACTTTTCGAGGCATCTAAATAATGACCTTCCAAAGGAATGTAGATATATAAGAATCAAAATGAAGTGAATACTTTCCACTTAAAGGTAGGTAGAATCAAATTCTAAAAATGACACCCATTACTGAAATTGTGTTGAATGCCTACAAGACCTGTATGGCTTTTACTATAGACGAGGAACAAAATTTAGACTGCGTAATACCTCCACTTTCTCCCGATGTTTTGAGGACCTCACATCAAGTAACAAATTCTAAATCAATATAATTCGATTGTGAGTTCCTTGAAGGTAATGGTTCCACGTTTAATTTGATTAATTTCATTCTGAAGCATTATATCGCTTGAAAATGGCATGTTCATTTTATGCTAATGAATTGATCTTACGCACTAAAGAAATTTTGATGCGATTAGTAATAGTTTTGTTGGTAGGTGCCTTAATATAGTGTAGTCCTATCAAGCTTGCATACATTTAGATCGTGATAACAATACGGAGTGTATAACATTGCTGACGAACAGTGTAGTGTTTTCTTACGTTGTCTTACATTATATCCCTAAGTCCGTCCTTATCTCCATCCATATATCCGTTAAGTCCGTATCCATCCAGTAACAGATCCCTGAATCTATCTTTATACCCATCTAGTAACACATATCTTAGTCCATCCATTGACAAATCTCTTAGTTCATCCTGACATCCATCCAGCAATATATCCCTTAGTTCATCCATACATACATTCAATAACATAACCTTTAGCTCATCCTTACATCCATTCAATAGCATAACCCTTAGCTCATCCTTAGATTCATTTCAATAATATCACCCTTAGTTCATTCATAAATCCATTCAGTAACATGTCCTTTAGTTCATCCACATATCCACCCAGTATCATTCCCCTTAGTTCATCCATATATCCATCCAGTAAGACGTCACTTAGTCCATCGTTACATCCATCGAATAACAAATTCATTAGTCCATTCTTAGATCCCTCTATTTATATAGTCACCTACCTTCCGATGATCCCCAAAAGATATTACATTACAGATAATTAGCTCCCATTAGATAAACTCAAAGAATTTATTAGGTTATATTAGATTCGATGCGTGGGTGGTAGGTTTGATATATATGGAGCATCTATTCAAAACGTGAACCCTTTTACATTGAGAGTGCATAGCTTCCTCCCAATCAGCGGTGGGAATCGATATCCACATTTGTTAGACGAGGATCCACTCCCATATTCTCTCCTCTATCTCATCTGGTGCTTATAAGTGTGTTCTACCAGACTCCCACAGGAATACATCCCAGTGTTACAAGGTCAGTTTTGGTCAGAACATGTTTTGTTGCATAATTATATGTAATATGATGACCAATATCGGGTTATGTTGAGACATAAGGTTGGGAAATTTCCCATTAAAAACATTAAATTTCTGCCATCATTGTACTTATGAAGTAAACAGCAGTATTGCCTTGGCGAAGTATTTAAATATTTTGTATTAACGTTCGTTCCATATCCATTTTTGTTTTAAAAAAAGTTTATTCTGACAAATATTTCAAGAGGTACAATTTGTGCAAAGTATTAGATTCGTAAATGAAAGTTAAATAATAAATATTCCCTAGAACTGTACTCCAAATAGTGATCATTCCTGTAGCAGAATAATACAGTATTATTCTGAACTTACAGGAAGAATATATCAAACCTATTTTATAATAATTTATTGTAATTAATGACAGAGCAATTAATTATAGATATTGTTAATAATTCCAAGATAAAAGCAGTACCACTGACATGTTTCATATTATGAAATACAGACAAATTTTGACATTGTGACCAGTATAAGTATTGCAAAGTCATCGCGATGATTTCTTTGGATACTTTTAATTACTTTTCTTTATTGTGTTTTGATTAATAATTGTGGAACCATGCAAGTTTTGTTAACCGTCATTTTGACATTGTAACTCATTACATTTACGCTGACCTTCGCAAATTTAACGCCAACTGGTTCATACAATGGCATGGACCCGTGCAGAATATGCACTGTTAACATAATTATCGACTTTGGGTCGAAACATCAGTGACATGAGTTTGCCTTTCTTGATTTTGGATGACTGAGCTTCCACCTTGCATAATAAAGTGAGTGAAAGGCACGTATTCTCTGTCAACCAAGCTGTCCTAACTTGGCAACTTGCTCATGTCATATTGTCACGCTTCAGCTGCATAGCATTTCGATAAGCGTCTCACTGATTTACATACTTTAACTCTCCGTTACCGTACCGTTCCGAGCAAATTTATGAGAGTGACTCACTAATATTTCTTTTTTTAAGTGAAAAGTAACGTTGTACGTACCACAGGAGTAGCAACATACAAGTGAGTTTTTGAGTAAGTGGACTGGTAGTTAAGTATTGGAAAGAAAGGCTGGTTAAGGACACTGAAGTTTGTTGATTAGTTTCCAAGTATGCATGTTAATTATTTCCTAATAATTTCCAATAATTTTTAGCACATTAGCTCCACGCACCCAAAATATGCTCTTTCAAATTTTCAGAAACAAAAATTTGCGATATAGATCCTGGTAATGTGCAGTATTTTTTTTTCAACTACAGGTGATAGTTAAAATGGGTTTAATAAAGGAGGATTGTAAGTTAGTTAATATATCTCCGCACATAAAGTTGCAATTACCCTTCGAATACCCAACATTCATTTATAATGAGACGTGAAAATAGTGCATGACTTCCAGTAAGGAAAACAATTTGTGTCACAATAAAATACATATTGTCTGGTGTCCGTTGACTCTTACAAACAATTGCAGTACACGTGACGGGTGCTCTTTTCCTACAAAAAAGGCAAATACTTTGACACGCAGACAATACTTGAACCATTCAAATGCACTAACAAGGCATGTAAATGAATAATTCGTGCAAGTGAATTTCCTTTCAAACGTGCAGATGTTGCATTTATGTGAAGAAAAAAAAATTGTCAACTCTTCACACAAGATTAATGAAGTTTTTAATATCAGGGTAGTGCAGGTCTCAAGGAAAATTTATGCTCTCATCCATTTGTTTTGCGTACCCTAATGGATCCAAGGGTGGAGCAGTCGGGGTAATTTTGCAACAGATGAATCTAAACAATCAACCAATAAATAATGCCACCGTGTGATTTGCCTTTCCCTAAGCCATCTTCGACGATAGCCGCCGCATCTCAAGTGTCGCTAATGTCATGCCATGTTTTATGCTTGACTAACTCCTCATTCCCAGTATAAAACTGACCGGTTCACCTGGCTGCATACCTAAAATAAGGTCATTATCAGTTTAATTGCGCATTAAGTTAACACGCATTTTGAAAAACCCCTTTAATGAGTTCTTATATGATATAGGTTGAAAATGGTTTTGCGTGAACGAGGGGCTAAGACAATATACCTGTGATTTATTTTAATAGCCACTAAGTAGACACCAAATTTGAGGACATAAATTGGCAGACGATGTGGTACAAGACTGTGAGATACGACAAAAGATTACGTGAGTTGTTGTTATTGTTGTTGTTGTTGTTGTTGTAGGGTTTAACGCCATTTTTCAGGGCAAGATAGGCTATACATGGCGGCCAGTATAAATGGTGGAGGAAAAACCCGGGAAAACCCCAGAAAGAACCAACGACCCACGAGAAGCTACTGGCAAGCTTTGTCACATACCCATATTGACTGAACCCGAGATGTGAGTAAATCCAGTGAGATTTCACTTTTTCCAAGGCACACCAATATGCATTGATGCGAAATGCAAACAAACTATAAATTTTGGGTTTGCTTGTACCACATGACTGATAGTAAGTCGATGATTCCCTGTGTATGTGTGTGCGTGCGTGCGCGCGTGCGTGCACGCGCGTGCATGTATGTGTATGTGCGTGTGTGTTGGATTTTCACGTAGCTTTAACAATAGTCCAGTCATATCGCTACGTTGTCTGCGGTGTTGCAGTTCATAGTGTTTTCTAGCACTGAGGCACCATGCCGCAGACATGTATCATGAAGTCCCACCCAGTCACGTTATCCTGACACCAAGCCGACCAGTCCTAACACTAACCTCTTAATGCTGAGCGCCAAGCGAGGCAGCTGCAAGGACCATTCTTATAAGTTTTTGGTATGGCTCGGCCGGGGTTCGAACCCAAGACCACCCACATGATGATTCCGTGGAATATGCATAGAATTTTTACTGAAACGACACTTAATGCACATTCCACTTACAGGTTTACTCCGGCATGCCACGTATTATCAAAACAAAATTGCAAAACTATGTTCCATTGGTTCAAAATATCACTAGGAAAAATCCAAACATAAGAGACCCCTTATTTTCCGAGAAATATATCTCAATGAATCAGGCCGAGATCACGAAAGTTTCTGATATTTTTTCTCTCTCTTTTAGAACTTACAGTCATGTTTCTTTGGACCATTTATTCTAATATAAATTAACCTTTTAAAATTTAATATATTAAAATAATATTTTATTTAATTGTTATGGGAGACAAGATATTGCATAATAAATAGAATTACTTAAGGTCACTGGAAGGCTCATTGTTAATCATTCATGTTTAATGTTGAAGCCTTTGTAAAGGGGACATCGATGGATGTCAGTTGCTACAAGCTTGATATGGGTATTTGGGAAATATGTCAACTTTACACATTGTATATAGTTGAACTTTGGCAAATGTATGCAGTAGCAAATTTTGTACTTTTACACAAAATTGGTTCAATTTGTGTGCATAATGTGTTACGACTCTATGGTCATAACTAAGTAACAGAAAGAAGCAAAATCCACAAGTGTTGTAAAACTTAACAAAAATGTATGTATCAATGTTATAAAAGGAAAATTTAAGAACTTATAGCATTATGAATTAAATCCAAAATAATCTTGAAAAAGTTCTATTAAAGTCCAAAAGAATAAAAAGTCCCGTATAAATTTTAGATCTGCGAATATACTGGTCCACCAACAGTCCTGACGTGTCAAAATAGCGTTGTCCAGAACTCCTTTTAATAATTCACATTAGTTCCAATGTAATATTATAGTCCAATGAGCACTTTCTATTTTCATTGAATAATCCCAAAAATGTCTTCCCTCCCAAATAATATCTAAATACAACATAAAATACGTCTGCAGACTTGACATTTACAACAAGAACACAAGAAATAAGAATAAGAAAACCTCCAGGTTCGAGCAACTTATATACAGATTAAAAGGCTAAAACACGCATATTATCATTACTGAAATGTGACAAATAGCAGATCTCCAACATCGTAAAAGAAGTCACATGATTTAACCCATCCAACGGGAATTAACTTAATTCTTCTATTACCTCTCCGACCTTAAAATATCTTAAAATAGAACCTATGCACGTACGCAATTGCAGCTAAAGATAATCACTACAATTTACAACTATGAATAAAAATTACAAAAATTACAGAGATACATAACAAATGTAAATGATACCAGCATCCCCCATGAACAGATAAATCATTCCCCAAGAGAACTCCTGAATTATGGGGAGGGGGGGGAGGGGAAGGTTTATAGAACTACTCTTGAAGAACGAAATCAACCATTCCAGTAAATCTGCAAAAGAAGAAACTTGAAATGTGGTGTCGCGTGATTTAAAAACAATTAGTGAATCAAAAGCTATTTTGCTGGCATTCATGGATGTCCAGAGAAAATGTTTGTAATATTGGCCTAGTAATCGGAGATGTAACTACCAGATAAACATGGATGTTGTAGAGCTGACTTTAAATTTGTTCTGGACGCTGGGCAGTTTTCGATTAAACTCGTAATCGTAGACGTTATTGCTATTCTGTGTAGTTTTCAATTAAACTCGTTCATCTCATCGTTGTTCTGGACACTTTGCAGTTTTCAAATTAAACTCGTACATCTCATCTTTATTCTGAACACGGTGCAGTTTTCAAATTAAACTCGTACATCTCATCTTTATTCTGAACACGGTGCAGTTTTCAAATTAAACTCGTACATCTCATCTTTATTCTGAACACGGCGCAGTTTTCAAATTAAACTCGCACATCTCATCTTTATTCTGAACACGGTGCAGTTTTCAATTAAATTCGTACATCTCATCGTCAAGCTCTTCATTTTGTGTGTGTACCGTCACGACCCAGCTGTCTCTGTTGCCAAAAGCATTGACAATCATAAATTAGCCAGAAGAAAAACATAATAGATAAAGTGAAAATATACTATTGATTGAAAACATTGCTGTTACAATTTAGAGCTTTTGTTTCCGTTCAAACTTCAATTATCTTCCTCATATTTAGAAGCGTAACGCGATTAAATCTATGGAACTGACAGTTATGTATGTGTTGTAGACTTCTAATGTTCAAGTGGGTAATTACTTGAAGGGAATATCCAGAAATTTTCAATTCGTATAAATACACCATTTATCAATTACAAACCGGATACAATGTTTCTACATTATATACTTTTATCTGCCTCCGATGAGGTGAGCAAAGCAATACACATGCCCTTTGACCAGGTGAATGTTGCGTTCGTCTGCATTAACGGCAACAGAAATGATATTCGTCTTGTGTACTGCAAAATCTCTTCGACATTTGCTAATCTCAGGCGAAGTTCAACACTTGGGTTTGGGGACGTAGAACAGACCGGATGCGTCATTCAGCAAGATGCGACTAACGTGATAGAGGTAGCATGCATCGATGGTTCAGTGGTTAGCTTGTAGGAATCGTGACCTGTCCGGTTCGGGTTCAAATTCTACCATTGGATCAGCCATTGTAGCCTAATGTGCTGAGTTCTTTGGAAACACTTCATTTCAATAGCCTTGGTACTAAATAACCTAGATGTGTTGCTGTGCCGTAAAGTAGCGGACCAAATCAACTCTTGCCTTGGTACTTAAAATTCGCATCAGTCGTGTAGTATAATTAATAATAGTGGAAAAACATTACCAAGCCTGTTCATGTTAATTATAATGGACGACACTTTTTAATACTGGTTTTGGAGTCTTTAGCTTGAACGGTAGCATTAATATTGGAACTCTTGAAATGCTTGAATATTAAATCAACTTCACTATTTATCAAGATAATAAGAGCAATGTCAGTATGTGTCAATAATTACACTACAAATAATACTGCAAATTCCATTTTTGTTCAATTGTCATTTTTCAAGGACAATTTGAAACTGTTCCGTTACTTCAATGTTCTGCTGTTATATACAAGTATTCTAATGCATTAATTGGCATTTAAAGAAAATATTTTGAAACATAGACATTTTTGTTTTAAATAACGTGAATCATCCAATAATTGCCGAGAAGCAAATATATATAAGATACTTGTCTCTCATAGAAGATATACCACAATCCTCTGCAAAAATTACTTCTATGTGGCGTTTTCGCGTCGTTTCGTTTTGCTATGCCATAGTTGGAAGGTGGGGGTGTGGTGGGGCGTTTGCTGCCTATATTCGTAAAAATATCACATGAAGTATGAGTGATTTGGAAATCATTTGAAACTGATCTCCAGGTGGCGCTTTCACTCATTATAATACTGAACTACACTAACTTTGCAATTTGTTTCCCAAAAATACCACTCTCTTTTTTTTGGTTGGTTTATTGTGATGATTCAATATGCATAAAATTATGTTAATATCATTGCTTTGATAAGAAGAATCTAATCGTATCGTTACTCATAATTTTGTCCTACAAATGGAGAAAATTATATCAGCAACAACTCAAAACGAGGCTGATTATGAGGTCAAACACATTTTGCATGCAATGGTGTTGCTTAAAAACGCCGTCATGTGACCGTTTTGACCCTCATTTTTGTAAAATAGCAATAAAACTGTCATTCTTAGTTAGGTTTTTTTAATATTTGAAAGTTTGCTCTATAATTATGTAATCTATTGATATCAGGTTAACGCAACTTTGTCTCAGTGAGAAGTGAACATCCACGCTATAGCAACGTAACTTATTGACGTCAGGTTTAACGCGTATTTGGTCTCAATGAGTAGTGACAATACACTTTATAGCTATGTAACTTATTAATATTTGGTTGGTTAGAAAATAGCATAGATCATAATATGACAGATAATAGCGAAAATTAAAAGTATATTTTGTAACGAAAACTTTAGTTTCTTTGTATGAAATCCAAACTGGGATCTCAAGTTGAATGAATAATGTTCCATAAATATGAGCGAACATTGTAACTGAAATAAGCTTCTCAATAGTTTTATGCATGTTATAGTCATTGTGCAAAATACGCAATTTTTAAGATTTACTGCGACTACTTAAGGTTACTATATATCATGTGAGAGGAAGTTTATGTAGATTTTAGGAACACTAAAGCTTTAAACACTTTTCCCTTTTCAATTAACCAATCCAATGTGACTATCATGTCACTGTCATCTGATTTATAAAAGAAGAAAACGTGCTCACCATAAAGATCATAGACAGCATTTGCAATTAGTATGATTTTATTATATTATGTCTTGATGTTTATCCTTTAGATTAGTGAAAATAAAACAAATCTAGTTTTGCACACGCTTAAACTCCAATAGTTCATATCAGCTTTCAATGTTACGTAAACAATTTCTTTTTTTCAACAAAGCAAGGTTATATCTTGTCCATTAATGGTCGAAAGAACGGATGAGGCTTAATCGTTTTAAAAATTGCAATTTATGCGATAAGTCTGCTGCTTTGTTCTGTGAAGAATGAACAGCTACCGATATCTATTCTATTAAATGTGCTTTTGAATGATGTCCATATAGATAACTTTTCCAGACAAACAAAGCAGCTATTCATGTCCACTCTTTTATAACCATTTGACGGTGCTGTTTTAATTTGTTCAGTAAGCAGACATTTCCAAGAATATGAACAAACACAGATTTTCTCCAATTTTGTTTCCGAAACACGTTGACGTCACATAAATTTTATTATAGTTTTATCAATTATTGTACGTAATTAATCGGCAATTAAGCTAGCTATAATTTATTGTCTTCAAACGTCTGTTGATCAACATGGTACCTGATCCACGATATTTGCTCTATCATCAGACTAATGCTTGGATGAGGAAAAACAATCACAGGGTACCAGGAAGGAAGAATGTCTTCTATAATAGAAGCCAAACAAGAAAACAGATGGTCCGTAGGGATCAACCACTTCAATCATCTGGGCCAATTGATGTTAAATGGTTCCCTCTGTTCAGTTCAAGCGATCGAGAGCCATGAACCAAATCAATATTTAATATCCTACAAGTGGCTTCCAGTAACTACCGACCAACAAAACTTCAATACAGTACGGGGAAACTGATCCAGTGTAGTTGAAATAGGTGCAGTGGATGCAGTAGTATATTTTGACAGCAAATATTTGTTCAATTTGTGCGTAATGTGCACCCCACCCAGTCTCTTCTGAACAGACATATCTTACACTCCGAAAGCTAATAGAGTATGTGTACTATGATCTGATGAACGGAATCATACCAGTAAATATGCACAAGAAAGAAATTGCAAGATATATTAACAAAAGCTGTCGAAAAAGACAAGGAGTTAGAAGAAAATACATCAAGTTCAAAAACCTTGATCAAGAAGTTTCGTAAAAAGGGCATAAATAATCAAAGATATTATCCATGGGTAAATACGGATGATATTATGTTGATGTAAGATTATATCAGGACAGAGAAGATTTTACTGATATTTCCTTCAGACTTAAGTTCCTTCCTGACATTTAAAAGTGAGATATGTTTGTAATGGATATATCTATATATGCGCTGCAGACATCAAAACGTAACTGATATTAAATCACAGTGCAATTATTTGAAGAAGCTATTTAAAAGCTAGACTCCATCACCATCATCATCCCTCTTCGTTCCAACTGGTCGCTGCAGCTCTCCATTTGTCACGATCATTGGCTATCTGTTTTGTCTCCCAACAGGACACCTGGATGGTTTTAAATTAGGTGTCCAGGGTTCTTCGCCAAGTCATGGCTGGTTGTCCTCTTTTGTGTTTGCCTTGAGAATTTTATTTGACACAAGTTCTTTTTTCATCCCAACATAGGTGGATCATTTCTCATTTACAATCGTCATGCAATGTTTTCCACAATGGTTACCTCTCTTTTTTAATGAAAAGAAGATAAAAGCAAGACATTTTATCTTTGGCCAAGTTAACTACATGGCTTTATTTTTCATTTGCATTAACGGCAGAATGAATGTTCTTTGATATGGTATATAAAAATGCCTTCAAATCTAGTCAATGTCAGACAACAATTAAAAATAACATTTTATGTATATTATCTAAACATTAAACATAACTTTTGTCACAGTGATAAAAATTATCTTAAAATATTTTAAAGAGAACCGGAACTCCTGTGACTAGCAAATCAACATTTTCATTTTATACCTTACTCTTTAAATGGAAACCTTTATTCCTCGGAATATCATCTTTAAATAATAATCATGCACTATATGCTTCATATTCTTCAGCATTCTTCCAAATTTAAAAGTATGATTTAACTTAATCGTTTAGTTAATGTTCGACATTAATAAAAGTACCTTGAACACATTCTAGTACTAAGACGAGTAATGTTCAGTACTGTTAATGGTAATTATATTGGATGACACAAATGCTGGTTTACAAGCATCAAACAGACAAAATTCGGCTTTAACGGTTGTTACTGACATGAGAGTATTATTAATTATATTTGAATATTAAAATAACTCCATTATTATCATGACAATTTTGGTAATTCCAGTATCTGTAAATAATTATACAGATTGTATCAATATATTTATGAATAGTTCTTCAAATATTAAAACACGAACAATACCCAATTATTGGTGATGAAGAATAAATATTATCTGATATTGCTATGTCCATTTTTAGGCTGTAAAATACCCAACTTCTTGTGCGCAAACTGGTATTAACAACAAAATATTTTCATAAATAATTTGTTAAAGCTAGATAATTTTGAAAAGACGAGGAATAATTCTAGAATTCTCTCTCAGAATATTTATAGTGCTATCTGCTGCAAACTGAACTTCATTCTCGAATGGAATTCTCGTTTAGTTTCGTTTCATTACGCCCCTGGAGTATTGTGCCTATTTGAAATAAATATATTATAAGACTCAGGAGTGATATCGACAAATTTGAAACAGCTGTCTGGAAGGATGTAAAGCTTCACTTAAAATATTGATCTTCAGTGATCTTTTATGCAAAAATTTTTCGCAAAAGCAATTACTAGTTTTTTTCGTTCTGTTTTTGTCGTACTTTCAAAAAAGAAAAAAAAAAAATATCAACATCTTACACTTTGATATTGTTATTGAAAATGTATCTTTCTTTATTTGTCCGTTATAATGAGAAAATGACATCTGCATCGGCTCCCAACGAGGCCGACTTTGAGGTCATATATTAACAAAGTCATTTCAGCCCTAAAATAATGATAAAAGTTTGTCATCCTGAGTAAAGCTTTCAATAGTTCTATCTCAAAAATAAGCCGTAGAGCATATAACTGACTTATCGATGTCAAGTCTAACGCACAAGTCAGTAGAGCTATGTGACTGATATATCGATGTCAAGTGTAACGCACAAGTCAGTAGAGCTATGTGACTGACCTATCGATGTCAAGTGTAACGCACAAGTCAGTATAGCTATGTGACTGACCTATCGATGTCAAGCGTAACGCACAAGTCAGTATAGCTGATAGCTGTATACTCCTACACACATTTTTCAGTGCTTGGTTAGCGAATAAAGAGGTCTGAATATATTAACTTCTAATTAAAAATTCCAGAATTATTACCAATTTTTGTTTATTACGCAATAGATTCTCTTTGATTCAAGTGTGTTCAAGTTGTGGGCAATATATTCCGTATATCAAGTAATAATCTTGTCCATTCTTTTCTCCTTATTCCACCGGTTTGTCAGTTATAGTCATTTCGTTAAAAAAAAAATACATTTCAATTCATTTTCGTGGCTCTGAGAAAAATGATGTTTTGATCCGTAGTTAAATTCGTCGATTGAGGAAAGAGTCCCATTCTTGCCACAGCCGGGTGGTTGTTTGCTTGATCTTTTAACTTGCTGTTTTTTAATCAACTACGATTATTCGGATTTGGCGCGATTGCGTTATGTTGACAGATGTAGTTACCTGAAGATATGTTTCCTGTTAAATTATCCATCCAGTCTGACCTAAATGTCAGTGTCAACTGATACACAAAAGAAGACTATTTCTATGTAAAAGAATCAATTATTTTTGCAATTAGTGCGGTTTTTCTCTGTTGTTTTAATTTTAATCTGTTAAATTAAGGCATAAGATGATTCGAGATAGCAGATAAGTTGAGTCTTCTAATTGATATCAGCTTTCAATGTAATGAAGAACCATTTGTATTGTTCATTCTAGTATGATTATACCTTATTAATACTAAATTGACAGAAATAGTAGGACACGGTCATTTTCTAACCGTAATTCATGCGAAATGTCTACTCTACTTTGATGTGAAGAGTTGATGGTTGACTTGAGATTCATAGCTATCGAAGTGTGGGTTTTTTTTGTATATACTTGAATAACATCTATTAGCTAAGCTTGTCAGAATAAGAAGCATGTTCTGTTATTTGTACTTGAATGACATCTATTTAACAAAACTTGTCCGAATAAGAAAAATGCAAAATAGCTTTTAAAATAAACGGTTTGTAACTACATGACTATGCTATTTTAACTTTCTCAGATGACAAGAATTTCCAATATGACGATGAAATGAAATTTTGCCCAATATGACTGTTTTTAAAATCTTTAATCGTTTAATTTATCACAAGCATCATAGTCCATTTTTCCCCAGCCAGTGGCATAGCAACCCCGCCTAAGCAATCCCCGCAACACGGAGGGCGTGGGGAGGAGTGGGCCACGACCAGTGGTGGCCCAACATTCCAAGCAAACACGCTATATGTTACTGGGTGGGGGCCCTAGAATAATTTTGGCGGTGGGTGGATGTGCAGAAATTCTTGCTGCGCTATCGTCTCGGGCATTCATTAAATTGCAGATTAAACTAGTTCAAATGTCACGACTTCGAAGGTGTTTTAATCCCTTTGGAACTTAGTCAACTGTGCCGAATTGAGCAAAGCAATGAAGCACTGAATGTAAGACTCATATCCCGATATTTGCTCTCAGGGTCTGTGCGGACAGACGATGTTTGAGTGACAGAAACAATGACAGACCACCAATATGGACAAATTTCGTCCGTAAAAACATACGAACAGATGGGTCTTTAGGTGATCAATCACTTCCGACATCTGCTCTCACTGATACTGAATTCAGTTCAGTCAGTACACAGTGAGGAATCTAATCAATATTAAATGTCCTGGAAATTGCTTTCAATAACTTCCGAAATGCAGATGCGGATGCAGAGAGAAGAGAAAGAAATGAAAATTCAGTGAGAAAAAGAAGAGAGACAAATGCAAAGAGAGGGGGAAATGCAGAGAGAGCGAGATAGAAGAAGAAGAAGAGATGGAAACGCAATATAGACTACAAGAGATGGTACCTGAATGATATCAACAAAGGTTTAAGAATTGTAGAAAACAAATTGGACAACCCATGTCGAATTTGCAAGAGAAAAAGAAAAAAATGTTTGGTAGTTGGTGTTCAGCAAAGAAGGTTGATCAAGATTACAATAATTTCAGACAACTCATATTTCTTGAAGAGATCAAGAATTGCATCCATCGTAATGTCAAGAACCATCTTGATGAGCAAAGGGTCGAAATTTTGGAAGATGCTACTCGCACAGCTGATAATTAATCCTTGACTCACAATTTCTTTTGTAAAAAATCTTTTCTTTCCGGAAGTTCTTTGGTAACAATTTCATATCTGTCTCACGCGAGTACTTGCAAATCTCAATCTGGCACACCGTTTAGAAATCAAACATTTGATAATATTGACTGGATATCCTTATGACTTGTTCTATGTACTTACTGTAAACAGAAAGGGCGCGTCCAATTGCTACAAGTTCATAAATAAGCTACATTATAAAGCCAGAGCTATTCCAAATGTTTGTATTTCAAAGATATCAAGGTCACGATCATATATTGAAAGCAATAGATTTTTTCGTTCAAACAAACCCGAGTCATATTTCATTTTGAGACTTATGAACCATTTATGTCGAAATATTCTATATCACTGCCAAGCCTATCCTTATTTAAATATTATGGGACACAGGGGCTTCTCAGAGTCTTTCGTTATTAGGTACTTGGCCTTTTGTCTGGAAGTCTTCTTCTAGTGAAAGTGTTCTTATTCAGGGAAAAGAGTGCGGCTTTGTTAATGTTCATTTCAATTGTGTAAATTTGTCATTAGGCTTGGTCTCAGACCATATGATAGACTGTGCAGTGAACCCTTCTTTAGCCATTGAGTGTATACGTTTATTACTAGGCAATGACCTAGCTGGAGATATGGTTGTGGTTAGTCCACTTGTAACTTCCAAGCCTTGTTGGGATAAAAAATGCTGATCTATTGAGATTGAAATCCATAATTTATATCCAGTTTGTGCGATTAGCAAAGCTATGGCAAAATGAGCTCTTGAGAATTATGTTGTCAGGACATTATTCCTTTAGCTGCCACATTTATTGTTCAGTCTTGCTCCTAGTATTGATCAGTTAAGAGATATTGATCACTGTGGTCCTCTTTTTACTACTCACTCTCACGATTCTAAGCAGGGTGACAAAAGAAAATCATTCGTTGTCGCACATGAAGAAGATCCCAAAATTTCATGTTTGTTTCAGGTGGCTATTAGAGAAACTGAAGCCACACAAGTCACAATTTTGTTATTTTGTGAAAATAGTATTCTAATAAAACAAAATAGAGACCATCTGAAGTATTGGCTGTTGACGAGTGGTCAATGAGCTGTCAAATTCATATCCATGGGAAATTCTTAGTCTAGCTTATGAAAATCAATCCTTTCACTGGACATTTAGAAGTCAATAAGACTGATAACAAGATGTTAAAAACATTTTAAAGTCCGAAAATTAAAGCTGATGTTTCTAAATACTGTAGATCGTGTCACACTTGTCAAATGATAGGTAAACCCAATCAAAAGATACACAAGGTTCATCTGCAACCCGTTTCTGAATTTGACGAACCATTTAGCAGACTAATGGTGGTCTATGTCGGTCACTTACCTAAGACCAAAGCAGGCAATTAATACTTGTTGACCATATGTTTGCGTCCACAAGATTTCCAGAGGCAATTCCTTTGAAAAATATTAAAACTAATACCATAGTAAAATTTTTGATAAAGTGTTTGTTTTTGTTTTTTTTAACTCTTGTTGGACTTCCCAAATAAATTCATTATGATCAAGAATGAAAATTTATGTCTGAAATTTTACAAGTTATGCATGAATTAGGCATCCAGCAGTTTAAATGTTATAACTTTCACCCTGAAAGTTGTGAGGCTTTGGAAAGATTTCCTCAAAGTTTAAAGAATATGATTCGGTCATATTGCTTTGATATTGGAAAGGATTGGGAAGAGGGTATTCATTTGCTGTTGTTTACTGTTAGGTAGTCAGTCACGAATAATTGGGGTTTAGTCCTTTTGAACTAGGTTTTGGAGATACTGTCATTAGACCACTGAAGTTATTAAAAGAGAAACTTCTTTCAAATGAAGATTTAAAGATCTCCTTGACTATGTATCTGATTTAAAATATAGTTTGTGAAACGTTTGTGACGTAGCATGAACTAATCTTCATTCCACTCAGTCAAAAAAAAAAAAGAAAAAAAAAAAAAAAAGAAAAAGAAACTGAAGATATGATTGAATTGCAAAGGAAAGTAGTTTTCAGCATGGTGATAGAGATCTGGCTCTTTTGCCCATCCCTCAAAATTCTCTTCTGGCTAAAACTGTTAGTTCCTTATACAGTTGTAAAGAAAATTAATTACTTTCATTACATCATTAACACTCCTTGGAGGAGGAAACAGAAACAACTTTGTCATATAAATACGTTATAGGAGTAATTTGGAAGATATAGCCCAAATACTCATTCAATCAATTTAGTTGTACCTGTCCCACAAAGTGAGGATTTAAACTATTGAATGCGTTGGACTTCAGTGACTCCGGTTTAAGCAATCGTTGGAATTCAAAAATATAAACAATCTTGACGAGAAAAATTTATATCTAACGCCAAAACAAAAGAATAAACTAAAACAGCTATTACGTGAAAATGAACACCTGTTTTCTGATGTTCCAACACGAACAAATACAATCTATCGTGACGTTGATACTGTAGATTTACACCTGTGAAATAGCATCCTTAAAGGATGAATCAGGAATGTTTGACAAAATAAATTAAATTTACTGGAGAATGATTTTACTGGACTTTACTGTGCCTAAACCAGGTAATGTATTCCGCATGTGTACTGACTATAAAAAAAAGTAGCTGTGACACCAAAACCCAAATTCATTTCCAATGCCAAGAATAGATGACTGCATTAATAAAATTGGACATGCAACATGTAACAACAAGTGTGATCTTTTAAAAGGATTCTGGCAAAATCCATTCACGAAAGAGCAAAATTTGCAACTCCAGACTGACTTTTTCGTATAAAATTATGCGAGTTTGGTGTGAAAAATTCTCTGTCAACATTCCATCGCTTAATGAATATGATTATCTTTGGTCTAGATATTTGTGACGCGAACATTGATGACGCCATCATCTGCAATGATACCTAGTAATAGACTGTATACATTTACTAAATTTTCTGTACCCAATCGTAACGGTAGAAGTAATTACAATCTATAAGAGCAATCAACATGGATACTAATATTCGTACTTACTTAGTCATTTTTCTATTTTCAGTGGTCACCATTACATATGTTTTATTTGGCAGATTACATTGTGGATATCAACAATCTTGTATGCTATATCAGAAATGCCTGCGATAATATCGCAACATTGCTCTCCTGACCTCGGGTTACTTATTGACTGGTCATATTACCTATGGTGCAGAGCCGTGACGCTGGTGATTTAGTATGGGCGTTAGTGTGTGTGTGGGGGGTGGGGGGTGGCGAGAGAGGGTGCCCCCACTCACCGATTTTTAAAATATTCATTGTGAAGTAGACAAATAATGTATAACCCTTTGATTTTGCCCATACCCCCGAAAAAATTCATGCGGACGCCCACGTATGCAGTGTTCTCAATTTTATCTTCCATCCATCCTTAACTTCTTATATTCATCTATCAGTGAATTCTTCAATCTGAGAATAATTGTTGATATGATAATTGCAATAAATATTATTGCATTACAAGCAGATGAGTAGGACCCAGTGGTTTTGGAACAGTAGATTTGGATCAGCGCAGAGACGATGACCAGTTATCAAAATAACATATTCATTTTCAGTCAAACAGTATTGTGTTTTTGGTGCAATTTATCTGACCTGATGAAAACTTAGGAAAAAAAGCCGCGAATCAAAATTACTCATTAAAACAAGGTTTGGTCTTTCAGCCAAAGATGAATAAAAACCCACATTGGAAATGTTACAGTAGGCTACTGCATATGCATGCACCACAAGGTGTTCCAATCGGGATAAACACCGGAAAAGTCACTTCTGAGAATGAACGAGGAAATCCAAATAGCACTTTTAATTCGTTGTATTATACGCTATGGATGCAGTATAAACAATAACCGTCAGAGCTGATACTTTCTGTAGGTGACGGGATAAACATTTATGAAAATCTTTTAGGGAACGACCATTTAATTTTCCAGAAGAAGACGGAGCGGGATTGGTGTGGATGGGGAAGGGGAGGACTTTGTAAGAAACGAATTACGGGCCCGAAATAGTTCGAAAACACATTCTTGTACCCAAACAATTATATCCTATATATAACCCCAACAATTATATCCTGTATATAACCCCAACAATTATATCCTATATATAAGCTGAAACAATTACATTGAGATTAAAATCAAAATAATAATATCCTAGCTCGACAGACAATTCTAGCCCCCTCCCATCCCCCCAAAATAAATGGTCGGGCCTAAAGCCTTTCCATGTGTCAATTGTTGTGTTCTTTAATTTGATTTTTCGAGGTTATTAAGATGTAGTAAAGTAAAATGTATTTGAATGAATTCAACGTCCCCTCTCAAAATATGTTTGTCTTCAACCCGACACTACCAGAATTTATATCATTACGTATTAAGTGTATATAATCCGGCGTGTTTTACACTCTGTATTCCAAAATGTTATTACCCATCCTTCGCATTCACCACCCCATTCCATCCCTCTTGACAGTAACTTAGGCGTTATAATGCAAAATCTGTCACATATATGATGCGTCTTCTTTCTACGGCTGCATACATGAAGTTTGGTTAGAAGATATTTGAAAATCTAATTGTAATCAAAATTAGTATTTATCTAACCTTTAAGCCACTCAGGAGGACATCAGATGCAATAATAACTCCACAACTTCCTTTCTTGAAGATCATCACGAATGGGGGAATACTAAATCTACTTCCATGACCCATCATTGCAAATCACTAGGACTTTATTACATATTTGACGCCCCCGCCTTTGACCCCCTCATCCCCCACCCCCTGATCGTGACCCAGGGAGAATCATCCAAACCTGTTACATCTGTAATGTATCGTCCTCATAAGTGTGTGTGTGTGTGTGTGTGTGTGTGTGTGTGTGTGTGTGTGTGTGTGTGTGTGAGAGAGAGAGAGAGAGAGAGAGAGAGAGAGAGAGAGAGAGAGAGAGAGAG
>JAECUM010015574.1:0-36315 GCA_016617855.1 Megalonaias nervosa | reverse complement strand
TCAGTGGAAAACGAGCCGGTAATAATTCTCCTGAAATTATTAACGAAATCACATCTATTTGTCAACGATTATTTACTGGTGGCATCATGACCGTTGACGAATATCGGTCTCTCATCAATGAAGTTATCGATGATTATAATAGCGACTAAAGGTCTCCAGTTACTGATTAAACAGTTAAATAATTAATTACAATAGATGATCATACATGCTGCTCAACGTAGACCAATCTTGGTTAGGGTGGTAAATTCAAGATTACCTGTATATGAGACATATTACGGAGATGGATTCGGTGATGTTGTTAAGGGTTTATTTTCGAGAATTGCCCCAAAAGCAATACCGATTGTAAAGCAGTTAGGCATGAAAGATACAGATGTCATTCGTGAAAAAGGTATTAGTACTGTTGGTGACGTTACTAGCAAAATATTTTCTACGATCAAAGATAGACTAGCACGATTAATACGGCGAAAATCTCAGCCAATAAAACTACCCAGCACTGAGGTGATGCCTGCAGGTGTTAGTAACATAATAAATCAAGCCGCAAATCAAAAACTATCTGAGTTAGCTGATGAAAAGGAAAAAAATGTAGCAGCAAGTCTGATGGCAGGAAGTGGTCTTCGTATTAGACGATGACTAATAACATAACATGTTCAAACGTGTATCTAATCCCGCATTTGACGTGGATGCGCCAGTTCTCAAAGATCAATCTGTGCGTGATTATCAATATTATTCTTACGATGTTCGAATGCCAAATCAGCGCGGACGAATTGAATTACAAGTTCAAGATACGAGTAGATATTTCTTGCTCGCTGAAGCATTTATCAAAGTAGAAGGTGAACTCGTGAAAACAGATGATACTGAATACGGAACCAATGATAGTGTTGGTTTTGTCAACAACGGTGTCATGGCGATGTTCGACAGCGCCACGTACATGATCGACAGAAGAAATATTGAAGCGATTCAAAAAGATGTTGACGTTGCTACGACTATACTTGGTCTTGCGCGATACAGCGATGATTTTTCAAGATCAGTTGGTCCATCAATGATGTTTTACAAGGATACTTCTAATAATCCTGATTATAGGCAATATAATTTAGTAAAAACACCGCGTGATACTGCATCTGATCCACAACCAGCTGGAATGATAGCTCGGCCTGGTGCTGCGTTTTCGATAATACAAAGTGTTAACCAAAATTTCAACTTGGGATTTTCAGCACGTCGGTCAATGTTGCAGTGAGACCACAGAGGATTTTCTTGCGCGATTCCATTATCACACATCTTTGGATTCTGCAGACACGTACGAAAGGTCATTTTTGGAGCCAAACATACATTTGTACTTGTCAGGAAAGCAACCGACGATGATGCAATATGGAGACCTGCTGGTGATGCTGGTAAAGTAAATCTAAAAAACTTTCATTGTGGATGCCAGTAATGACTCCATCGATATCCGTCGAAGATCGGTTACTCGCTTTTATGGGTAGCGGCGGCAAATCAACCTTGTCATGGTTGACGATGACCACAGATGCTATTCAAAGTTCCGTTAATGGTTTATTTACGTGGCAAATAGCATCACAACAAGGTATCTTTGCGCCACGACATATATTCGTTGCGCTTCAAGATACTAGACGAGTAAACTCACAAACGCATAGTTTAATGATATTTGACAAACTCGGTGTTTCTGAAGTGTCGCTGCGAATAAACGGACATCAAGAACCATCTGAGGATATTTTGTTGAATTTTAATCAAAATCATGTAGCGCGTGCGTATCATCGATTGATGTCATTTATGGGGCGTGATCAAAATGTTGATACTGGTTTACAAATATCACAGTTAGATTTTACGACTCTGTATCCGATTTATTACTTTTCACTGGAGCATTTGGATTTGTTTAGACAGTCTGTCGTTGATATTCACTTTCGAGCTCGTGTAACAGAATTGCCCGTTGTTGCGGTTGGTCCACCAGTTGTTCATGATAGTTACAGAGCAATAGCGATTATATTATCCGATTAAAGAATGTTACTTGAAGGTGTTGGTGGCCGCATGAGAGTCGTTGATGCTCCCGTAGAGAATATGCAAACGCTGATTTAAATCAGTATTTAGAAATCAAATATATATCATAAATGTCATATCATCATGTTAGTGTCAGTCTGACCCCGGGTTAGATTAAACGACTACAATCGTTGTCGGCATCACGATGCGGAACAAAAGTAACATTAAAACACGATCAAATGAGCGGTGCAAATAAATTATCATTGACCGAGCGTCAGTTTAAAAGAGTCAACGAAGCTAAACACGCCAATAAAGGAATACGATTACATCTTTCCGTGGGCGCCATCAAGGATGCTATTAAAACCGGAGGAATATTTCCACTTCTCGCAGCGCTACAAGCGCTAATAGCCGCAGCCACTCCAGCTGTTGCAAAAGCTGCTGCGTTAGGTGCAGTTGGGACAGCTGCTGGAATGGCATTAAAGAAAGCAACAGGAAAAGGATTAAAGAAAAGACGACGACGACGAGTCGGACGCGGTCTGAGACTTCCAGGGTCTCGACCAAACAACGTTTGGGGGCGCGGATTAAGAATTCCAGGGACTCAACGATAGTTCCACTATCGAATTTTGATCTTATCAACGCCGCTAATCAGTTAAATATAAAGCATTTTAGAGGTGTTTTTATGCGTGATCAATTACCGAAAAATCCGGCATTGTCAGAAACAGGTATTATCAATCTTGATTCATCAACGGGGCCAGGTACTCATTGGGTCGCATATGCCATTGATCCATGTGGAATTATTTATTTTGATTCGTATGGGTTGGCGCCACCAAAAGAATTTTTAAAATACGTCGGCAGATTTCAAAATATTCCAGTCTGGTATTCAATGCTACCAACACAAACATTAACGGATCCACCAATATGTGGTCGTGAAGCACTAGCAGTGCTTGATGCTGTATCAAGATCAACGAAACCACCTCATAAAGTTGTACATGCATATACATTGAATAATCGCTAATCATATAATGGTTTATATTTACGGACAATCTTCTACTGCTCGAGCCGACAAGAGCAGCGACGATATCGATTTATCAAAATACGCCACCAAAGACGATCTTGCTGATATTATGAATTTATCTGGAGTTGACCGAGATGAAGTTGTTATTTTTCAGGATAAATTTGGTGTTTTAAAGACGAGTAACATCAAGTGGGTCGATATAATTCGTAGAGTTCTTGGTGCTACCACGGACAATATTTCAGTATTTACTGACGGTGGTAGAATCAGAGACTCAAATGTATCAATCGCAACTATCAGAGATGAAATTAAGAAAAGTGTCGCTGATCGTTTAAAATACTATATGACAGGCGAAATTAACATGAACGGAAATAAAATCGTTGCTTTATGAGAACCAGCAAGTGATGAAGATGCCGCAACAAAGAAATATGTGGATGATAAAAACATTCCTACCGATGATAAAGTAAATACACTTCGAGCCGAGTATGACGTTCATGTAACTATGTTTACAAATACTCGTAGAAATTTTCAAAAACTTAATAAAACCGCCGAAGATTTCTTTGGAAGTCCACCAACCGTTGACATAAATCTCAAAGATATAAATACAAAACTCAATGATATTGTCAGTGGAATTCCTGATATCGTTCAAAAAACCAATCTGATTCAAATTCCACACAAACAAATTAGCAACATCATGTACACAGTGGCGTCTGGGGTATCAACGTGGACACCGCGCGATAACACTCTCGAATATACCGCAGAAGTAACTGGGTTATACAGGTTGTCCATGCATGGGTGGGAAATTACTGCTGCCACTTCATCATCACCAAATGTATATCATAATCCTCTACTGGTGATGCTAACCAAGGACACCAAAGAAACATTTACGTTGACATCAACGGAAATACCCCCGAGACGTTACTGGTGGTGTCTGGAATTTATCGCTGTCTTAGACGACAACAATTAAGTACTTAATACAGTATAATGATTGACGCTGGCGCTGATTGCGCTAACAGATACAGATACGATCAAGTCACAACATGGCAGAATAAATTAAAAACCATTATAGATGATTATACAGCAAAAATAAAGAAATATCGTAGACGTGCAACCGTCGTTGATATCATGGTTTATTCGGTTTCTACGCTAGTTGCTGAAACCGGCGTAGTATTAGCATCGCTAGCGACGATGACAGCGCCGATCGTTGTAACAATCATTGTTTCATCGTGAACGTCGATTGCTGGCATATTTAATATAGTCGCAAAAGAGATAAATACGTGCATGAATGAAACATTGAACGAGTACACGATGAAATTACATACTGCAACGACCGCATATTCTAAATTGTCATCGTTGATTTCTTCGTCGCTTAATGATAGAATAATATCCGATGAAGAATTCAGTATCGCAATAAAGATCTACAGTGAAGTATTCGACGACAACGTCGTCAATGATGTCGTTGTCGGTGATTTAAAACAATAATAGTATAATAATGTCAACGTTCGATCAACGATCTCAGGAATTATTGCAACAGATCGTTACTAATACTGCTCCGGTAAGAACCACAATCATATCAGCGAGTTCAACTTCGCCTGAATTTTCAGTATTAATTTTCCAACTGCAATACCAGCTTCCGAGATAGGTCTAGCGCAATTACGAGTTTATTATAGTTGGCCCAACATTAGGTCGACATCGTTTGGTGGACTACAACCGAATAATTCATTACTATTTGCAAACAAAAACAAACCCGATGGAACTCCTGATTGGCAAGTAGTCAGTGTACCAACGGGAAGTTATCAAATAGAACAGATCAACGAAGAATTCGAACGCAGAATTAAATCCATCACGGGACGCGAATCAAAGATTACCATTACTGTCCACGAGCCAACGTTGTCGTCGGCCGTTGAAATATTGTCGCCGGATTACGCCGTTGACATATATCAAAGTTCAATTAGATCAGTGTTAGGTTGGCCTGATGACGCGCCTCCATATGAAGGTCCGCCAGAACCACGTCGAGATGAATTTCCCACAGCTGAGTTAAAAACACAGTAATTCCAAAATATTTTACCGATCATGTTAATTTAGATGGCTCGTTTACTGTAGTCGGCAGCGGAGGAACGTATCCTTTAATCACTCATGAAAAGGTTATTCATCTAAGTTATAAATTTTTCAAGCAAAAAGAAGGAGTAACTCCTACAGATTAATATTTTCATGATACACCAATTAAAAATATTTCTGCAGCTATTAACGCTGATTATAATCGTAAAATTACTGATTTAGATAACCTATTTCTGTCGTTGTCGCAATTTTACAGCGATGATACAAAACAACAAATAATTAAAACAATAACAGATTTAAATCAAATACGATCAGATATGTATTTCATCAATAAAATTATTATTGTAAGCATCTCCTATGATTATTATAGAAATAGGAGATTTGCACAATTATTTCTTAATTATTACAAAATAACCGAAGAACAACTTGAAACATTTATAATACCAGATTTTGATACAACCGGATTAAAAAAGAAACTCAGCGATGTTATCGACGATTACTTTCCTCAGATCCTCGAATCATGGAGAAAGATAACCCCACCAGCAGGTATTCTTCGATACAACAACGATCTGTATGGTAGTGGTCGTCATGTCTCACCAGGCATCGTCAACATCACTTCGACGATCGCTGTTAATCTAGTATGTAATGTTATCGACGGCAGTTATCAAGTTGACACTGATAAATCCAATCAGGCCCAACAAGGATACATTCTCTACTCATTTACCCCTCATGACCCTCCAGGTTATTTGATTATATCAGAACCAATCAACGTTGTTTATCTGCGATGTCACAGTCGTCTCTTATCACGGATAAATTTCAGACTTACTGACCAAAATGGCCACTTGCTCGATATTAGGTCGGAGTCGTTAAATATAAACTTGTATGTGAGATCTTAGAGTGATTCCGCAACGAGAAACAAAAAAAAAATATCAATTAATTTTTCTTTACCCTCGTGATTTTATCAGGATCAGAAATGAATTATTCTGATACAACACTATTAGTTTCGTTGTCAGTGACTTCGTCACTAGTAACTCTTTATCTTTAGCCAGTAATTCTTCCGCGTCTTCGTTTATCAACTCAGTCACTGCCATGATATCTTTCAGCTGTTTTATACGAGCGTGTACGAGTCGTTTCGTTTCGTATTCGTGAGAGATAATTCTAACCTAACCCGCTCGATGGCCCGTGATAACGGCACAAATAATTTCACCTGCGCATCCGTGATTGCCGCCAGCGATCGTAACATCGCCTGCTGAATTACCTTTATAAATCGATAATCGGAGGGCAAGGTATATCTAATTTCTGATTTCCGAAATTGCAATGATTCAAAGTCACTCATTATTTTTTCAGGATCAAGTTGGTCAGATATTTTCACGCCGCTGTGTTGTAATTTTTTAATAGCAGAAATAATATCATTAATGTTTTCGTGATTCATTATTTTTTATATTATAAATTATTTGTTTAAATAAAAATATTTTATTTCTGAATAAAAATAAAAATATCTTAGAAAATCTGACCAAAGTCACAATATTGATGGGTATATTACCCGTCAAATTCAGAAAATCTGACCAAAGTCACAATATTGATGGGTATATTGCCCATCAAATTCATAAAATCTGTACAGAATTCCAACACTGACGGGCATTATACCCGTCAAATTCAGATAATCTGTACAGAATTCGCAACAAAATTACGTATAATACCCGTCAAATTCATAAATTCTGTACAAAATTCATAAAAAAATCTGAATCATAATAAATATTTATATTTTACAGAATCTGTACAGAATTCGCAACATTGACGGGCATTATACCCCTCAAATTCATAAAATCTGTACAGAATTCCAACGCCGACGGACATTATACCCGTCAAATTCATAAAATCTGTACAGAATTCATAAAAAATCTGAATCAGAATAAATATTTATAAAAAATCTGAATCAGAATAAATATTTATAAAAAATAAAATATTTTACAGAATCTGTACAGAATTCGCAACGCTGACGGGTATAATGCCCATCAAATTTATAAAATCTGTACAAAATTCCAACGCTGACGGGTATAATGCCCATCAAATTCAGAAAATCTGACCAAATTCACAATTTTGATTGGTAACTTACCTATCTAATTTAGAAAATCTGACTGAATTTCTTAAAAAATAAAATTTATTATAATAAAAGCATTTCTGAATCAGATAAATATAAAAATATATTCTGAATCATAAAATATATTCTGAATCAGATAAATATAAAAATATATTATTTCTGAATCACATAAAAATAAAAATATATTTTATAAATTCAAAAATAAACAGCAGCGATGACGCTCAGTCTGCCATTCCACTGGGGTCCCTTCTGCCGGTAAAGCCTTTATAAATAAGATCTTAAGAGTCCCTTGTTGGGGCCTTAAGCCCACGGGCCACTCTTCATGGTTAAGACCTGTCTTATGGTCCACAGGCACCTTATTGAGACTTTTTGGTCCGGCGGACATTCTTTCTGAATGCCCCTATGTACCCTTCTTTGACTGTGTCAGTGGTTACGAGTTCACATCACCCTGCTGTTTATTTTAGGGACGCAAGCGCATATCGATTTCATGTAACCCCCCAAATTAAACCCCGGGGTAAGTGCAAAACTACACCCACCACGTTGTTCAACATGGTGAGGATACATGAAATCTCATGGGGTTTGCTTTCGCCCCCACTATAATAGCATCTGTCGCCAAATGCAAGATAATATATCTTCAGCATTTTTGGAGACTCGAACACGCAGAGAGTCTACACTAGTTGATCCGCACGCAAACGCCTTAACCACACGGCTATCGGAGCTGTTATAAATATACAGTTAAATTTAAGTATATAAATATTCACACTGTCTCACCAGTGACTGTGTCACCAATGATGAAGTCATCAGTGACAATGTCATGAACGGCAAATCCCTACACCGAAAGAATATTCTGATTCTGAATAAATTCTGCAATTTTATATATTTCTGCCGTTTCTGCTTTATTAAAACACTGTAACACTGTTACGGCCAGAACTCTGTGTTAGTAGATACACTGGATCGATATTGTTCTAGTACATTCCGCCCGCTGCAGAACTGCGTGGATTCATTTAGTATAGTGTCGTCTGCTGCGATCTATATGTGTACAATATAATATCACGGCTGAGGTTTTTATGTTCTGTTTGAGGATATATTTTCTGCAATTAATGCTTCCACAACGTTGAGATGTCTGGACTGGAGAGATATTTAAGCATCACGATTAGACTGTAGCACTATAGCTGCCCAATTACTCTATCATTGATGACGGATTCTTATCACTGAATATGTATAACAAAAAAGGAGACAACTACCTGATTGCTCTATCAGCGATGACGGATTTATATCTCTTCATTATATATACCGGAATATAATTTTTTGGTCGTATTTAACTGAATATGCTGATTTAGTAATATTATTTGCCACATGTTGTACTGAATTTGAGTGAATACCAAAATATTTACCAGCCGCATTCATAGATTTAAAAATTCTCTCTTCACCAGTCTCTGTATTTATGGATTTAATAGTTCTCTTTCCAAATAGTTTACATCTCCCAGTATTTCCAAGTGTAGAATTCTGACTTGGTGTAACAACTTCCAGATTACATAAAGAGTTATTTTGTTTATTACCGTCAATGTGATTAATTACAAGTCCCTCATTGATGACCCCATGAAAACATTCGAATATGAACCTATGAGATAGATACATTTTATTTCCAGCACGGAATTTGAGATAACCAATACCATTATCAGAACCAACTGGGTTTTTCTTTTGACAGTGTCTGATGACACCATCACGAGAAGCTTCATAATTTTAAAATATTGGATGCTTGATAAAATTCATTTTTATATATAATATTATTTGTCTAAATGATATTCTTGAAATCTGGCCAGATAGCCTTCAGCGGTTTTTAAGGGAGATTCACTTGACGACTTCTTATCACAATATCGTTTCAGCTCTCTGTATCTTTTACCACCACACGCTACACATAACCGTGTTTCTCCTCTGACTCCAACACCGCATCGTAAACACGGTTTTGGTCCTAGACTACCTCTACGATAACTTTGCATATGTTGGCCACAAAATTCATTCACGCATGATTTATTACAAGGAGTTGAAAATCCAATCATAAGCCATCGGCATCGCTTGTTTGTTTGAATCATTATATATATAATTAAAGTTTAATTAAACATATATATTTGCTTTAAATATAGTATGGAGGAATTTGAGAGATTATCCACAATTGAACCTTCCACCTCAAGATTTGATCTTGACAAATAACCAAATTCTAAATTTAATTTTTCGATGCAAGATCTGACTTTGATAAATAGTGATATAACCGATCGTATCCGCGAAGGTAAAAAAAATTTTCGCAACGATGGTGCGACTCATACTTGGTCGACTTTCAGGATTATTAACGACAACACCGCTGGTGTTGTTGTTGAAGCTAGAATGAGTGACGAGCGAGGTAAAAATATTATTAACTATCTCGACAATGAGCGATATATTATTCTAGTAAAATTTATTGTGCAGACAGATGATGATACTTGGATTATTCGTGACAAACGTGAACCGATACTGTTTCATACTGGAAATAATACTGTTACATTAAATAATAAATCCAAGCCAGGTACGCTGACCGGTATTGATAAACCGTATTATGAGCGGGCGTATCCTGTCAAGGCAGTTAAATATGCAGTGTATCCGCTAAATAATAAACCCAGCGTTGGGGATCTCAAACCAATGAAAATTTCAAGAATAAATTGCGTAGCTGAACGAGTTATGGAACATTTCTCAAAAGCAATACGCGGAAACGGTTTAACAGATATAAGACGTAAAAAAATAAATGCGTGGGCAGAAACAGTTAGAGATACCGGAGCATCTATCAGAGACGTTGCTAAGCTAGAAAAGAAATTAAGATTTCCAATAACAGTAAAAACACTAACCGGAAAAATTTTGTACAAACAAAAATATACAAAAAATGGAGCTCCAACAACAATCATCGATCATAATGCACATGCATGGACCGATGTTGTAACAATATTTCCACGAGATAGGATAGTTTGATTTTATGATGATTATATATTTGATGCTATCGCCGATATTAGCAAGAACGATCCCGTATCTGTTTGGTTATTTCAGAATTCAGAATCCGCATATTACGATCAGTTTGTACGGCCTAACGGAGAGATTTACCGTAGAGAATCTCTTCATGGCGAAATGAAGAATCTTGCACAGCGCCTTTGGTGTGAATATAATTTTGACAACGTCGAAGTTGAGCAATTATTAAATAATTGTTTTACAGTTCCATCAGTTGCGGCTCACTTTGCTCAGAAGAAAAATTCATGGTCGCTGACACGATCAGAATTCCTCGAAGATGTTCAACGTAGTTGTGTCGAATATGGGCATGGCGGATTGTGGAATACCCGATACGATCATTGTAAAGTTGTATCCGCTGATATGGTTGCGTGTTATCCTGGAAGTTTTCTTGGATACGGAGAATGTTCTTAATACTTTGATCGATTCGGACATCCCACACACGAAATGACAAGAGTTGCGATAAATGGACAATTACCTGATTTTGATTTAAGTGGATTCGCTATGTAAAATCATTTAAGCTTCGTAATAATCTTCATTTATGCGTGGTTTGGTAGACATTTCCCAGAAAAACATTGAGGTCCAACGGTGCTATTAGGATACATGCTTGATGCTGGAATTTTAATATCGTTGAGTGTGAGTGAAGCTATTATATCATATCATTCGCAGAAAGAAATTTGGCTACCACAACAAAAGAAACATTCACCCCTGACTTTGTCAGGGACAGAGTCAGGAGATGAAGATTGGGACACAATCGATTATGAAAATAAAGTTGCAAAAGATCTCGGTAGGAAAATAATCGGTAAATTTACTCAAGGTGGTTCGTATGATCATAAAAGACATTGTACAAGATTAATCATGGATGATGCTGAGTTAGATTTTATAATTACTGATACAACGAACAAAGGAACGTTTATAAGCAGAAGCAATGCTTATTTGTCAGATGGAACCAAACTAGGTACAGTAGTGAGTTATATCGACGGTGAGTCGTCACAATTTACTCATTTAAGATCTTCTATGCTCGCTTACCTTTCTATAAATTTATTGTCGATGATCAATAGATTTCCTTGTTACGCCGTCAGAGTTGCTACGGATTCGTTTTATATAAATAAAACGCATTTAGATTTGGTAAAACCGTTACTCGGTAGCGGCGAATGGGGATCATGGAGAATAAAACAAGAAAGTATACTAGATTATTCTGAAACAGCAGATGTTAATATCAAAGAAATATACTACGGTAATGACAATCAAATACCAGTATCAACATCACCATGTGTATTCGATCCCGTGGCTAGACATAAAACCATTTATCTCAGCGGCCCTGGAGGTTCTGGTAAAACAACACGTGCGATTGAATTATTTCGGCAGAGTTTTTCAAACTCTGCGGATATGATTGTGTTGACACCTACACACAGACTAGCAAGAGAAATAAAACAACGAGGAGTAAAATCGTGTGCATACCATAGTTTCTTCAGATGGTGTGGAGATACGTGGACACCTGAACGAATGGGCGAGAAATATATTTCGAAAATCATCATCTGGGATGAGATTTGTACAGTATCGTTAGAAACATTAAAAATATTTCTTGATTGGTTACTGACAATAAATACTGCTGTGATTATGTGCGGCGATCATGGTCAACTACCACCTTTTGTCGGTCAATCTCCGCACGAGTGGTTAAAATCATTTGTGGATTATTATGAAGAAATAAATGATGATCATAGAGCTATTGATGAACCCCTGAAAGAATTTAAACGATTAATCAGACTACAGCCAGATAGAATACAATGTGAGATAATGTGTGAAATAATTCCAGAAACTCCTGTGAAGGATTTTTGGAATTTATGGAGACCAAATGATTTGATAGTTGCGAGTAGAAAAATAGTTCGTGATTAATTGCAAGAGAAATTATTCCTGAGTCACAAGGAAAGATTTCCGACGTTACCTGCACCGTTATATTATCGCCCAGCGGATACTTGACGACAGAATATTGAAGTTGATATTCCACGACGAGACACTGAAAGTGTCCAGAAACAAAATCTTGTGTTAAATGATATTGTTTTGGTTGATGTTGATGTTGTTGAGAGCGCGTTGAGTATGAATAACTCACCGTGGAAGCTAGGATATGCTATAACGATTCACTCGTCACAAGGACTAACTATCGCTGATACAAATTTCTGGATTGTCGATGATAGAATCGAGTGGTCAAATTTAGTCTATCTAGCAGTATCTAGAGTCAGGAGAATATCTCAACTGCACAGAGTTATCATAGACTCCACAGGAAATAATAATGAAACTGTTAGTGACACCGAAGGTGTTATTGGCGTAATAAGAAAAAAACTATTTGGTTATAAGCAATGCGACAAAAAAAATAATCGTGATTTTGATATCGATGTTGAATTTATTATGACGCTAAAATAACGACAAAATAATCATTGTGCAACTTGTAACTGTCACATGTTGTGGAAGTATTCTTGTAATAATCCAAAACAATTTACCGTAGACAGAATTAATAGTGATCTTGGTCACACACGTGATAATGTGATGCTGACATGTCTTGCATGCAATCGACGCAGGGGTGCTAGTTTACAAAAGTGAACGCGGCTGTAATTGTGTGTCTTTAGGAATTATTTGTAATTGTTCGCGAACAAATCCACTCTGAGGAGCAGTTGAATCCAGTCTGTAGATTACAGGTCTACCAGTGGATCTTACCACGCTAGAAATTTTATGTGTAGTCACACTCCAGATAGGATCAGTTGCTCTTTTTTTACCACCTTCAAGTTCACCAGGTTCATATAAATACCTTACAGTCACATTACCTAGTACTGGTTGAGAGAAAGATTCACGTCGGTGTATTGGTATATGTTTTTTTGTGATCGCATTAGAAGATTTCATAGAAGTTGCATGAGTAATTTCATTATTTAACGCAGTTATCACACTTGGTAATCTTGCAACCCATTCGCGAGATCTTGTATCTGTATAAATTATTTCCTTCGCATACTGGTATCCAAATAACCGCTCAGCAAGTGTTCGATTAAATCTTTCAACGATTGCATGATCACGATAAATTTCGGTGTGTCCTCGTCTGATTTGCACGTTATGTTTTTTCATCAACGATGATACTGTACCGAGAAATTCTTTGCCAGGATCAACCTGTAGCAACCGTGGCCATCGTAGACCACCACGTTGATAAATTCGTTCAAACGCAGATGCAACGTCAGTTGCTGTCTTTGCTGACAGTGGTTCTGTTTCTTTATATCTACTTGCAACGTCAACGCCAGTTAACGCGTATTTGTATGTGCGCGATTGACGTCTACCGATTTTAATGGCATCATGTGGTAAGAACAAAATATCTGCCTGATGAACTTCATTGGGAACGCAGACATCAAAATGTGCATACTGAATTTTTTTAGGTGGTGGTAGATACATTTGCCATATTGCTTGTCGTGCTATCCACGCTGCAGCAACAGCACGTGAAACCTTTGCAGCTTCAGCAAGTTTACTAATCGCTGCTTTGCCCTTCCAATATCCTCTTGGGGAATAATAAATGGACTCCATTTTAATAATCATATAATTAATTACCCAGCCCCTAACATAATTTAACCTTTCATACCAGCTTTTACCAGAAAAGCAGCTAATTTTTCTCGAAGTGATTTATCTTTTATATTATTTATGGCATGAATTAATTTGATATCGGCGAGATGTCGCTGTTGTAAATCTTTACTTTGATAAGCAATATCATGAACGTAACACGCTTGATCAATCTTGTTTACGGGATATTCTCCAGGTCGCGGTTGATCTTGATTGTCGAGAAGAATATCTAAACGAGTCCCTGACCCACAATAATTATAACCCGGTAAGTGTTTTCCCCCGGGATATTTCGCCTACAGTATTCCTGGTAATTTTCCCAACGAAGCAGCAATATCACCTCCTGTCTTTATACTTGAAATAAATTTATATTTTTTTGTGCCACACTTTTCACATTTACCTGTCAGTGCACGCTATTTATTTTTTGTTATTTTTCTTGTTAATCCAGTGGTGGACGTGGCTGCACGGCATCGAACACAATATAAATTCATATTATTTATTATATGGATATAATTGACTTTTCTGCGACACGAAAACAAGAGCTAGTAAAACATCACCCAGCGCTACTGAATTCTATTAGAATGATAATAATAGGTCCATCTGGATCAGGCAAAACACAATTATTGCTTAATTTGATAATGAGATGGCTGAAGTGGGATAAATTATATTTAGTAGCTCCATCTGTAGATGATCAGCGGTGCTATGAAGTGTTTAAAGATTTTAATGAAAATGCAAAGTTGCTGAATGAAGACAGTGACGTTATTGACTTTATAACTGATATCGATGAAGCGCCATCTGTAGATGATCTTGATGGAAGTATTAATAATTTAGTAGTATACGATGATGTCATGCTGGACAAACAATCAAATCCAGCTAGGATATTTTCTCGAGGTAGACATAAAAATACAGACGTGATTTATGTTACACAGCGTTATACACAAATACCTAAAGTGATCAGAGATAACTGTAATGTTTTAGTTGTGTTTAACGGAGTTGATAATCATACGCTGCAAAATATTTATTATACTTGGTGTTCAGGGGACATGGACATGATTAAGTTCAAACACTTGTTTTCAATAGCAGAAGCTACTCCATTTGGTTTTATAACAATAAATTTACATGATCCGAGGTCAAGATATCGTAACGGACTTGATACAATATTTGGATAAAAACCACAGCAGCAGGGAGGGTGGGCTAACAAAAATGACGCTCACGATTACATAAACGAACACTCACAAAATTTTATAAACACGAATGTCAACGCCGAAGTAACAGCGCGAACTAACCCCCGGTGATCTCATCACTGGTGATATCACGGAAAGTTAGAGATTTCAGTTTGACGTTATTGACCTTTCTTTTTAATTTTTTTCGTGTGAAATCTTTGTTTTAGATATGTTTGCTCGAATCCAATTTTGTAGGGCTCACCCTCCATGCTGCTACTTGATACATGTTTGGTGGAGGAGGGTCCCATGAATCGGATCAATATAATTAATCTACTTGGGATAATTCTTCCATATATCCATGATATCGGCGATATGATACATTGCAAATCTGATATCAATATGGGTCGTCGCAATCTCTGAAATATTCTAAAAATCTTAATGGAGAAAGATGAGCGGTTTTAGAAAGATTCATATGACGACTTGAATATTATATGAAGAACAAAAGCGAAATAGCCGATAGGGAGAGTCAAAGAGCATCCACCTATGACAGGAATAGAAGAAAAACCATCAACCTAAAAAATTTAGAGGAATACACAATCGATTGACATGGCATATTAATGTTTATCAAACAAAGAAAGGATTCCGTTCATGGGAAAGGTGGATTGTTTTTTTTTTTTCCCCAAGCATCTACGGTGCTCCTATCTCAGTCGTTCACAGTGAGATTCCTATACCATAGTAAATTAATACAACTACGCATTCTTATTACTGCCATCGGTTCAACGCAAAGCTTAGCTAAATGTCTTTGTTGTCTGAATATTCTACGTAGCTTGTTGCTTACAAATCGAGAGTTATGAAATTTAAATATACAGTGTCATAGGCAAATCAATTACCGTTATCAATGCATTTAAGCTTCAGAATTTTAGTTATAACGTGTCTATAAGTCTCATTTTAATGTATGAGCCCCAAAGGATAAATTCGTGCTCCATGATAAGCAATCGTTATATTTTACTTTGTTATTAAATGTACACCTCTAACAATATCTCTGCCATCTTGTCCTACACGTACTTAGTTTGTGCAACCGACGCCATTTACATCATGAGTATCCATCTCCAGTCCGCACTGTGTTTTATCGCCAACACCTTTGGCTACATTCCAATAGTCTTCTATAACTGTGTCACAATTATGGTGGCCATTAGACATATGATAGCTATTGTCCACCATCTTTAAGGAAAGCACTTGATAGTTCAGTTTTTCAACCCAATTAATGACAATGGACTTCATGCTACCATCCAATCTTTGCCATTCACAGAAACAATTTGCTTACTAAATGGATAAAGTTTATTTACACAATGACGTCGGTGCCTAAGCAGTCGGGGAAGATAGATGATAGTCATTTCTAGCCTTAGATATTGTCTTGCCAATTTAGGACGGGTGCTAGCCTAATACAAAATGCTGCAGGTCAATTGAACCTTTGCCATATTAACTCCGGAATAGCAGTACAACCCTCACCTTGTGCTAATCGCTTCGCTGGATAACGAATTTCTCTGTTTATTGTTTCCTTGATTATCGGCTTGTGAAGCTTGAGCTTATCTGAATGGGATAAACGTTTCCTCAAAAACGTCGTGGCCTCGGGTGAGATTATACACATAATTACACATTTGGACTTGTCGAAAAATGTTGCAGTAGCTAGCAGCGCTTTATTTAAGAAAAATGAATATTGTAGAATCTCACTGGCTCTAACTCTGCTGTCCTTATCTTTCTTGATTGTTTGGATGGCAATTATCTCCATTCATACCAATCACAGAGGATGAAGAGCATCAATCACTATAACTATCGATCCACTTCAGTGATTCACTTGGATTCCTATAAATTCAGCAGTGAAAGCTCAACTGTATTATGAAGCCATTTGTTAGAAATAATATCAAGATTATGGCAACTAACTTCAAAGCTATTTATTACCCTATGGCTAGATGGTAGTGGTAGTATTGAAAGTTTAGACAGTGGGAGGGAGGGTTGATGTCTGGAAATAGTAGTTTGAATATAAGATACAGGCCGCACAAGAATATACAACTCACCGGGTTTATCATACAAACATAAATTTCCAGTCAACAAAGAGCAGAGGATAGGTTTAGAGAAGACATGGATACAAGTTATATTACCTGACTATATTTGTAGATGCAGTGACAGATTTTGACAATTACTATTATTTCAAAACTGTCTCATAAGTATTTATGACATAATGAACATTATACTTTCTAGACGTCCCCAACCCACAAAGTGTCCTTCGTTAAATCTATATCATGTCTTGAATATCATGATTTTGAGCCGAAAAGGTAAGGGTTATATAAAATAAATCGACATACTCTTTAGGTGATTTGGGACCTGAACCGCCGGCATTGAAGATGTTTGTTTCGAGAGTTAAGCCTGGTTAAAATCTAAAGTGTGAAACCTAAAATAAAAGCAAAGGCGTTGATACTATGCGCATAACAAGCGAAAATAAAACTAAATAGCTTATTAAACAGATTGCACAGAATATCATGGCGAGCGTGCGAGAAGCTGAGAACAATTTTGAGCTATATTTGCAAAAATGAGAATTGTGGTGACCGTTGTTCCCTTCAAAACAAAAAAGAAGCACGTGGCTCTAATTAAAGTTGTCAAATTGTCTTGCACAAGGCAGTCTAAGAGTATTAGTCCTTCAATGCCGTGTGTCACTGAAAACGTCGACTGGTTGATCCTATACAGGCCGTTGTTGAATTTAGCAACGGATTTCTTTCTGGAGACAATGACCTCAACAAATATCTTTATGTCCGTCATGTGTAATTAATTGTATGGTTTTTTGCATGTAAGTTAAAGATGTGGGAGGCGGAAGAGGCAGTAAGCAATGGCAATTCCTATCAAACTATATAGAGATTAAAGCGAATATAAAACTGGTTTGTTTTATCATTTAAACATAAACTTACACACACACACACACACACACACACACACACACACAAACGATCTGATGATACCTTTAGAGCAAAGTTCTTGCAAGGAGTAAACAGATTACATTAAGCTTTCTGATTTGGCTTGTTCCATAATAACAATGATCCTTTATAGAGCCAAGTGCGACAGTATAGTCACAACACAACCTGATTTGTCATGAAAATGTCCACCTTGTCAGCTGTAGACGTATGTCAAATATAAAAATTGTATTCTTTTTCGCTATCTTGTTTGATGTATTGGACGTTCCGGTATTTAATCAAACTTTTACAGATGATCAAAACTATACCATATTACGCCATGCTGCTAGATAGACTATTGTATATTTACACGTTAACCATTTAATAACTGAATAGATGAAATGAATTCATGCATAATTGTATGTATTAAAGGATGAGAAAATGTTCGACATCTTTTAGTTGTGTGAGATGATTCTGGTCGGTTACAAATTCATGTACGAATCTGGTTATTATAATAATAATCTCGTACAGTAGTTCTGATGAAATGATTAAATATGTAGCAAGCCGCGTTTACCTATATTATTACATTGTACTTGACCATGTCTCATATACTGCATGGCCTTATTCATTTTATTGGATGCAGAACTGATATTTTGGATGTGAATTTATATGAAGCCGTGGAGTATCGTATAACCTGTGTGCTGCTGTCGGTGGTGAGTTCAACTCGGAAGACGACAGCGGTTTACTCGCCGTGTAGGGACCATCGTGTCGGCCTCGAATAAGAAGGCTCATGAAGCATCCTTATGTAGATTGGGGCGAGAGGATCTTGCATGGTGACTCCTTGTCGATCCTATGAGAGCAGTGGAGCCGAAAATACTTTGTGATCGTCAAATGCACGCCACAAATTATATGTTCCATTGCTAAATAAGTATGACTGTACAGGTAAACTGTAACACTGCGATACTCGACTGAAGGTAATGGAGTGTAAGTTTAGGATTTATGAGACGTTGTTTTATAAGACCCAGACATAGTTATAATTTGCCTAGAGGAAAACATACCACCTCCATTTCCAACTAGTCATCTCACAGGCAATGTCAGTTCTGGTTGTGCTGGAGCTCTGTATTTTACCTGGACAATGACAACGCAAATATGTGAAAACACTGCTAGATAGATAGCAAGTGAGCTTGTTTTTTTCACCCATGATGGATTTATTCAAATATTGCATTTTGTGTTTTGTGGGTTAAACGCCATTTTTCTATTATGCATAGCGGCTGTATATTTGGTGGACAAACCCCGGAAATTGACAGACGGGAGCTACAGGTTAGCTTTCTCACATTCCCACGTTGGTCGAACCCGAGACTAGTGTGCTGCAAAGGCAAGAGCCTTCGACCACGCAGCCAGAAGGGGCCCCTATATTCACTATTACGATTTCATCTAGTATATGAGTCAAGTTCCGGATTGCTAATTTTCTATTTGCAAGCCACCCAAGAGCGGTGCTAATTTGTCAAATATTTGGTATCTCTAGCTACATCCTATAGGCAAGCATTCATTACTGGAATAACATCTCTCCATTTTAATCTAAACTGATAGTAGTGTCATGCAAGGATATTGACAATAAGAAAAGCTTAAAGAATGCCAGTCTTAGCTATACAATATTCAGAGCCAAGCTGTTTAACAAGACATATTATATGCTCATTTTTTTTCTCCGTTAACTTTACATTGTCAGAATCGTCCAATATTTCCCCATATTGCACCCTCGTGCTGAATTCATACTGAATGAACGCGAATAAAGGTATTACTTTCTATTGTAAATAAACAATTTTTTTCTCAATGAACTAAAGCAAATGTTTTATGGACTGCCACATATCAGCAGCTTTGGCACATTCCGCGTTAACTTTTTTGATACAGTGTTTCAGATTTAGGCTAGCTATAGACGCCAGACAGGGTCCTCACAATAACATGCAAGTTATAAAACATAAACTTGCCTTCTTTAGCTGGTAATAAAAATGGAAAAAATATACTTAAAATTTTACATCCTGAATTTCCTCAAAATGTACTTTCTTAGTTCTGCAAATCCGAATTACATGAGCCATGTCATGGGTTCTCAAGGTTGATTACATATTTCGAAATTGTACTGTAATTGTGACTACTGAGTATATTCCAAGTGCAATTACATCCTCCTTGCTGCACTCAAAATGAAATAAACATTAAATTCCACAGGGTCTTTTCGATAATTGCAATTGAAAGACTTCATATTTTCCTTACATTATGACTTGAATCATTCAATGACAGAACAGAAACACGCATGCCGATGTCAACATACTTCTGCCTCGCTGCTTCAATACGATGTATTTCATGTAGAATTGCCACAGACGCTGTAAGTTACTAAATCCAGATCATAATCACGACATTGCGTCGAATCGACAAAAATACCAAAACGCATTCATTTCAGATCAAATGGAAAAGTTGTTACAATGCGCAGTCATTCACAATATGACTCCAAATTCAATTTTAAGTAGACCAAACGCCATTTTCTTTCGAAACTTACGTCTAGCGCGCGACCAACTTCAAATTTATCTGGGCGGAGTTACGTGCGCATTAATAATGTTGTTGTGTAATGACGCATCTACGCTTGTGCATTTAGTTTGGAATGCGGCATACATTCAGTTACTTTGTTTCTTGTAGGATTTTTGTTGATATATTTAAGCCTTAGGTAGAATAAGAAAATGAGCATATAATGAAAAGGTTACTGCATTTGTATGGGAAAATATGAACTCGTTTTGTCGGATGGATATACTGCACTCCCAAGGTCGTGCAGTATAACCATCCGAAAAACTCGTTCATATTTTCCCATACAAATGCAGTAACCTATAGTAGCTATTGTACTGTTTTCATACGTTGCTGCAATATTTTCAAGTGAAATGGTGTCATTAAGTTACTACATTTCTGGGAAACGGTTGGTGATTAATTAAGAGCAAACAGACTGTAACGTTCCTTCAACTCAAGCCCGGGGAAAATATATGTATATGGTTTATGAAATTTATGGATATTGTTAAGACTCTATGGTCATACAATAAGTAATTGAAAGGAACAAAACTAACAACAATTGTAAAACTGAATACATAATTTAGTTATCAAAGCTATAAATGACAACGTTAGAGGAACTTACAGTGTTATGAAGTAAATAAAAAAATAATCCCGATAACGATCTATGGAAGTACCAAAGAAAGAAAAGTTCCTTATAAATTTCAATATCGGAAATGTACTGGTCAGCCAAGGATCGCGACGCTGTAAAGATGGCGTTGTCCAAAACTCCTTTGTATAATTCACAATAACTCCAGAATAATATCGTAGCCCAAATAAAGCGTAATTTCTATTTGCAATGAACAGTCCAAACAAATGCTTCCTCTCTGGAATAATATATAAGTACAAGACAAAACACTTCTGCAGACTTACAACAGGAACACAAGAAATAAGACTGAGTCCAAAATAGGAATGAATCTGATTGATCAGATCTATCTTTGCATACACCATCTAATACCACTATACTTCCCATTTGTTGTGCTGGGTCACATGAATAGGCTAATTGGAGGCAAAATGAGTAGTATGAGCTGTCACGTGGGGGTATATTGTGTACTTCTGTCGAGGAAAGGATAAACACAAACCTCGCTACAAAGAGAGCCAGGAGAAAGGCGAAATAACAACAGCCTCAACAAGCATCAACGTTCACCTGCAGCAAGTGCAACAGAGACTGTCACTCTAGGGTCGGACTCTTCAGCCACTTGCGAAGGTGCAGATAGAACACCCAACCGGAAGCTACACCATCGTCTCTCGAAGACGGACGGATGCCGACGACGATATATATATATATATATATATATATATATATATATATATATATATATATATATATATACATATATATATATATATAAGGAAATAACTGAGCAATCAGATTCATTCCGATTTTGGAGTCATCCTCATTTCTTGTGTTTCAGTTTAAAGTCTACAGATGAGTCTCATGTTGTTCATAGATATTATTCGAGATGAAAAACATCTGATTGGACTGTTCAGTGGAAATAGATAGTGCTCATTATACGTAATATAATATTATTTTGGAACTGTTGTGAATTATTCGGTGGAGTTCTAAAGGATGCCATCTTGACAACGTAACGATTCTTTGCAGACAAGTAAATTTCCTGTTTTACAATTTATACAGAACATTTCATTCCTATAGAGCTTTTATAAAACATTAACATCATTATATTGTTATCAAAACATACCACTGTAAGTTCCTCTCACATTGTCATTAATGACTTTGCCAGACTAATATGAGTTGTCTAATTTTTGTCACAATCTTTAGTAATCTTTAAAGATTCTCAACCCTGTCAAATAGTTGTTCATTTTCCCTAGCAAACTCGAAACATCTGTCGATTTGCCGCAGGTACCAATTTATAACCCTTGACAATTCGTTACTTGATCAAACCATGACCAGCACTTGCTTCTAAAGATAGTGAAGTGTGAACTTCAGGAGTTTTGACAATAAGTATACTCTGCAATACAAAAGTCTAGTCCTCTCTTGGACACTTGAAATTCTTCTCTATTTTTTTCAAAATGTGAAAAATATTGATCTACATCTATGTCTTTAAAAGGATGTACCAATCCAATATTTCTGTTACCATTAGAAACTCATCTTTCAAGAGAGGGGTCCATTTCTTCCTTTTCGTTTTGCATTTGCAATTTCCTTTATATCTCTTTTCTTCTTACTGCATCTTCCTTTTCTCTTTCTTACTTTTGTATCTGCATCTGCGCTATCTTATTTTCCCTTCCTCTTTCTTTTTCTCCTTTGGCATTTGCATTTGTGTTTGTAAATTCATCTCGTTTAAAGTTTCTTCTTTTAGAATTTGTATCTCTTTCTCTCTTTCATCCTTTCTAATTTGAAGATTTTTAAACTCCATTTCATTTTTGTATTTTAATTTCAATTTGGCAACGCGCAAGTTAGACCCAGTGAAATACTTACTAAACAAACTCAAAGCAATTTTTTTCCAAAATATTCGTCTCCACCAAGTATTGAACCAAAATATTTTTTTTATTTCTTGTTTCTTACAAAGATGGCTTTGCCTCCCAAAGATCATATTGTTTGGAAAGTTGGGGCAAGTCATCCTGGACTCTAATCATTTCTGGGAAGGATTTAAAATAAAGGTTTCAACTTTGGATAATATTGTGAAAGCTTGTTGATTTCACTGTGTAAACTCAAAAGACCAGGAATAAAGCAATGTCCTAAAAATGGATTAAATTTCAAAACAATTTCAATTTCTCTTAAATATTTCTGAAATTCGAATCCTGGACGTTCCGGTACTATGGTCACACACTAATTTACGGAAAGAAGCAAAATTAACTTTTTTTTAAAACATGAAACATTATTTCGCTATCAAAGTTGTAAATAAAAATGAGAGAAGAACTTACAGTATTATGGAGTTAATAAAAAATAATCCTGAAAATGTTATATGAAATTCAAAATGAAATGAAAGTTCCATATAATATTTGAAAATCGGAAATGTACTGGTTGGCCAAGAATTTTGATGTTGTCATGATGGTATTTTCTAAAACTCCTTCGAATAATTCACAATAGTTCTAGATTAATATTATGGTTAGAAATTGAACATTTTCTATTACCACTGAACAGTCCAAACAAATGTTTTCCTCTGGACAAATATCCCAGTACACGATAAAACACTTCTATAGACTTACAACAGGAACACAAGAAATAAGAATGACTCCAAAATAGGTATGAATCTGATTGCTCGGTTCTCTCCTTATATACACCATATTTTACGACTATATTCCACAGCATACCCCACGTGATAGATCTTACTACTAAATTTATCTCAAAACTGGCTATTAATATAACCGAGCACAACCAATGGAATGTTTCTGAATTCTTCTAGAACCATCCAAACACCATCAGCCAATGAAATATTAACCCCAGGTCTTCATTAAGTTTTATTATCAAGATTATTATTAGTAATTCTCAACACATATGCGAGTATCTATTTATACATCCTATGTAATTGTACGCTCTTAATATTCCTAAAACGGACCACAGTCACGTCAGCAAAATCTAACTAAAGATAATCTGTACAATTTACAGTCAAAAATAAAGAAAAATTAGAAAAAAAGGCTCGTCTATTATGTCTAATAAAAGTTCCATTGGTACCTCAAAGAGACAGCTGCAAATTATTTTCGGAAGAGAGCATGCTGACAGCTTCTTGTACGATAAAGTATCTATGTATTCCATAGGAATGTCATGAATTAAACATTGTACTAGATGCTATATGGATTTGCTATCACAATTTTCAAGCCAGTAGACAGTTCGGTCTGTCGAAACTGGAGTTGGAAGTTAGTAAACGATTTTCTCAGTAATACAATGTATCTAAACTTGAGGTCCTGGTGAGGATGAGCTTATTTACAAAGTTACGTTGCAGAGGCCATGAGGCTAAGGTTATTTGCTATTAACTAGGTCCATCAATACTGTTTGACAGCGTCCATCCAACTTGTTTTGCCTTATGATACGCTATAGCAACAATGGTTAGTCCAACGGAGAAGGAGAGGCTGGTTAAGGCACACGCTTTTTGAGCTGATGAAAGCCGGTGCAATTGATATTAAGCCGATCAAGCGTGTTGATTTTTCTTCCACTTGTACCCATTTCGCTTCAATGATTAGTTTTGCTATTTCCAGCTTCACAGAAGTAATCAGAACTGGAGAAGGTGGTTATTGTGCGCGTGCAATCGATGTGCTGGGTAGTCATCGACATTGTCTGAGGTTGTAGCCAGGAGCGTTTGGGCCACTACACATATGGCCTACACGTAGACTAATATTATATATTGTAGACGTATTCTCAGCTCTGAATAATAAATTGGCAAGACCTGTAGCAATATATGTAATTATTAAATCTGAATGTTCTCACATTTGCAAATTGAAAACTGTCAGCATGTTTGAAGTGTATTTATTGCAAGCATTAAAGAGAATATTTATTCAGTATTGAAGGTAACGTCACACTAGTTGAGTAATACGAAATTCATCTAACGTTGACATAAATAAATAGTGAGTCCCTATATGGTCACAAAAAACTTAGTAAGATTGCTAAGTAACAGCATCATTGCTTGATATATGTATATGTGTTAGTAACGGAGGCCAGTACATATGACCGAATAGTAGACGATTGCACTGCAACCTATAATATTAACAGGTAACAATACCAATACATGAACATATAAAACAGAATGGTACGAGGAACAACTAATAGGTGCGTATTGATAACAAAAAAGAAGCACAGAGGTTTTTATATGGCAGGATTGAGCGGGTAACATAATGCAAGCTGCAAAAGTGTACTGATAACAGACGCAACATACGGCCATATACGGCATATGTGGAAAAAGGCTTTAGTGTAAGATTAAATTGTGTATAAATAATGAGACCGAGATACGTAAATACAAAGCAGAATAATAGCGAGACCAAACTGAAAAATATAATCTATACCAACAACAGGATAAATACATGGACATGAAAGACAGCGAGCAGTAGTACTACCCTGCAATCAGTTATGTGTACTGGTAACCTGACCAGTGAATGTGCATCGAGGGTCACAGGATGTTTTAAAATGAATAATGTATGCTGCTAATAGGACCAATATATGGACATCAAATGTGAGAGTGTGATTTGGATTTTTAACGTAGCTCCAGCAATGTTTCACTCATGTCGCTTCGATGTCTGCAGTGTGGCAGTTTAAAGTAATATCTAGCATGGGGCATCATGCCGCAGATATGTAGCGTCAGTCACATTATCCTGACACCAGGCCAACTAGTCCTAACGCTAACCTATTAATGCTGCGCGCCTAACGAAGCAGCTGTTAATACCATTTATATAAGTCTTTGGAATGACTCGGCCGGGGTTCGAACCCGCGACCTCCCGCATCCGAGGCGGACGCTTTAACCACTTGGCCGCTGGTGCGGTCCACATGGACGTCAAAGGCAGGACACATGTAGGATGTATACACTACACTCAATCATTTATACTGCTAACAGGAATAAATACATGCGCATCAAGGGTATAAAGGTAACTTCGCTATACAACGATATTCTATACAGGACCAATACAGGAACGTATATGGCAGGATATTAATGAGTCTATACTGCAGGCACAGAAATCAGTACTAATATGAGCTAACGGTAGCTAAAATGATAACTGTATGTATGAATCTGTCTTAAACTGAAAAAGTAGGCGATGAAAGCCACGCTATTAGCCCACTTACACAACAATGATAAAGAAATGTATCTAGGTTTCCTAATTTAGAAATATTTTACACGGAAGGGTCAGGGAATACGTTTCGCAAGTCATGAACATAGAGAGTGACCAGATTTTAATTAATATTTGAAGTGAAGAGTTGTCTATTGAGTAAAAACAAACAAACAAACAAAACAATACAGAACATTACAACAAGAACTGGATAAACAATTACATGGTGTGCATAACACATGAACAAGGTTAGAATCAAATCTGAGAAAACTAAAGTTCCGGGTAATATTTGAGAACCAAGATTGAGGGCTGCAAAAATGTGTAGTTAAGTAAAATTCTCAATTTGTTTTGCGCTAGACTAGTCGATCGCATTGATCCTACACTGACGGGTGTCCAACAAATAGTTAATTAAATGTCACTATAGGCGAGTAGTATTAATTATATTAACAGCTTGCTTTGTTGAGATAATGAATTAATCACATGTCTTCCTAAATATATTCAGTCATTGCTGAATACGTTTTAGGTCATAATGGATTCATAACTCGATACAATTTTAGAGGGAATAGGATTTCAATATGGAACTTATCCATATTCATGGACTTGTCATGGTCTCATAAGATAAGTTTTATATATATGGAACCAATGCTCACATTATTGTTTTCCTTAATTAAATATCTTCTAGGGACAACTGACAGTTGCACTACCCCACTTCCCTGGTAAGCGTTGGTATTACTTACTGAATATTCTCTGGCCTCTGATAATTTAATGGACCTATGAACCAAAAATTGACTGAAAAAAATTGTATAATAGTCTCACGTGCTCGTTATTTTTATTTTCATTACCGACATCGTTTTTAATTATAAGCATCATAATAGGTTATCGGAATTAAACGTTCATAGCGCACATCGACAAAATGTTCGTCTATGGATTTCATGACTTTGTGGAGGGGGTTTTCATTGGTTTGGTTTTTGCTTTTTGTCAACTGAATGTTTGAATTTTTAGAAATATGATATTTTAATAAGATAATCTATGAATGTATGCACTCCCAGCGAATAAATTTGAACTTGAAGAGTGTCAGTTACTTCAGGTTTTACCATATATTTAGTTTTTCTACTGGATTAGAAAGCATCATTCTTATATACCCATATTCTTTCAAATATTAATTCATCCGCACGTAACCTATGGACGTATGTGAACCTATTTAGGTGGGGTAAACATCTAGTACAAGATACGCTTAACATGTACTAACAACCAAGATCAAATACTGAACAATAATGAATGCATTGGCAGGCGCAAAATGTCATAGCTCAGTATTGTTAAATGAATTTCATAGTTTCCTCCTAATGATCTAGGCAAGAAAGTAAAGTTTGTTTTCAATCAGTAGAATAACAGTGTAAGAGACAATATAATAAGAAGACTACAGCAATGATGGATTACAATTAGTAGTACATATATCGTGGAAACAACGGTTTTGGGTCTATGTTTTACATTTCCGGTGTTGTTTATAACTTTATTGGAAACATTTAGAGAAGGACGAACTATCACTATGTCGTCCATCCCTCTCGAGGTCACAGTATGTTATATTATTTGTTTACAAAATAAGACAAAACAAAAACATCGTGGTCTCCAGCCAGGTACACAGAGAAATTGATTCTGGACAAGAACAAGTCCAAAATACTATTATACATAACATATAATGATGGAGAAAAAAGCTAACAAATACAAATTTATTATACAGAAAATATCATTAACACAGAAAAAAAAACTGAACTAGGTAAAAAGAATAAGTGAAACATGGAGAAAAACAAAACCACATGAACCTGAATAATAACAGAGTAAAAGTAGTGCAAACAAAACAGGTCAATTCAGCTAAAGGTAATTAACCGTTAGTTTGACGGCTATTGTATGAATTTGGGTCATACCAATTAAGAGATGAACACTAGTTACTGAAAGACATGTGATACAAACTGACAATAAAAGGAAAACGCTTTATGAGTGGGAAAAAGTAAATATGCACTCGTACAAAATGAAAACGTATGTAATGCCTAATTACCATAACAACATAGGTAAGAACTATACCTACATCTACGCGCAAGAGGCCAGGGAATAGATGAAATCATTCAAATCCGGCCTCATGTTAACAAAGACACAATCCACATCAGCGACACAAACTGTCCATATTTTGTAAGTGTTGAACCAAGATTTACAGATAAAATGGTCGAAAAGTCGTCCGCAACCAAAACATGGCGCGCGCGCGCGAGAGAGAGAGAGAGAGAGAGAGAGAGAGAGAGAGAGAGAGAGAGAGTAATGGAAGACCTATTACATACGTAAGAATATTATCGACTTTGTTAAATAGAAATTGTCGCCTGCCAGTTCTATGATCATTTGGAAGAGAAATGTATACCTTAGAGAAAATTATAGAGTTACCGACAATGTTCAAGATGAATCAAATACCGAAAATGTGATACATTAATATTTGTAAGAGGAAGAGGAGGAAAAAGATAAAATAAAATTGATTCAACGAAAATGTATCCAACACGTTATGAATTTACCTGACTCGCGTCTTTGAACGATGTTCCTCCCACAATACCATTGCTGAGATAACTAACAGAGATACAGTAACCAGTATTTTATTTAAAAAATAAATAATGCTACCTTCAGCCTTATTGAGGAAAAGATATGTGCATATCCTCCAAGGTAGGCACAGTAACGATAAGTCCCACCAAATGATAACAAAAGTCTAAAAATAGTAAAAGATATTAGTATGGGCATCTTGCATGGTAAAGCAACGGTAAGAGATATGAAACAATTGGTCCAAATTGTAAATGCATGCATTTTTGCAACTCATATTTCCAGAGGCATTAAGATAACGAATATAAAAAATAGGAATGATGCAAGATCCGTCAATAAATCAAAGGACTACTAACTGAGGTATGGTAATACAGTAATTATAATCATGCCGAAAGTTCTGATCATTGTACTTATGTACTCCATTGCGGAGTATCTTTGATTAACTTATCAAGATAGTAGAAGGACGATGCCCGTCCATGGTGCAGTTGAGTCATACCCTGATACTAATCAGCTGTAAGCCGTACTTTCTGTGAAAGAGTGACAGAAAAGGAAAAAATCAGTGAAACTGACTGTATCGAGATAGAGAACAAAATGAAAGAAAAAGTGTAATTCCTTGCCATAGTACATAGTACAAAAATTGTTATAGAACGTCTATTAAAGCAAACAATCAATAAGGGAATGAAAGTGGATAGACTTGAGTCTGAGCTTAGGGGTAAGGAAACCATATATCATTTTTGGCATACAGTAAAACAACGGTGACTTGTGATAATATAACAGCATAATCAGCAATTTTTGGAGTCGGTACATGACAATGTCGGCCCATTACAGATTCGGTTCATACTAATTTAATTAAAATAAAACTATCAAACAATGTCTGGCTGGACCCAGACTTTGTAGTTGTTTTGTGATCCTTACATTTGATCGAGTGAAAGTATATTAATTATAAACATGTTATTTACTAATTCGCTTATCATTAATGGTTATGGAAGCTGTGTTGGTTTGCTTGACTATAATAAGGAGACACATAGTACTCAAAACTATTGTATATTGCAGCTCTTGTTTCTTGAAGGGTTAAGAAAAGATTATTTCAAAGGCAGAAAGTGAGATACACATTTAGTTTATTTAAGTAAAGATTAAAACTAAAATAAGAAACATTAACTTTATACACATAGTACATCTTCGAGGACGATTCTCCAGGCTATTCAGTAATTTGCATCAAGTTTAGAAGGAGAATTAATGGGTACGACACCATGGTCTTGTAGCTTTATTTACTAAAAATAAGTTGCTCTACGATTTAATACAACTGCATTTTAACCAAAATCGATTCATTGCTGATTATTAAATGCCCTGCACCTTAAATATCATCTAATAGATACCAGACAATAAGTATTGATTACCATAAACTTTTACGTAAAATCAAAAACGCTCGCCTACGTTTCGAAAATCCTGGATGCGTTAATAAGAACTTTCCCGGAATCAACGAAACAGGAACATTGTTATACTAAAAGGTGGTTTCAAATTGATGAAATTTAATCGACACATTAAAATTCAAGATTGCAGTAAAAGACCAGTTACTAATGATTAACACGGCTTTTTATATGTACCATATTATTACAAGCTTAAAAATGTATGATTCAGGATGTGATGAGTGAGTACGACATGCAAACCATGGACATTTCTAACTTTGCCAAAACATCTTTCTTTGGCAGTATAATGTAAACTCTTTTGTAACAGCATGTAAGAAACATAACTAGGCGTATGATATTTAAGAGGCAAATTGATTTAGAACAACATAGCAGAAGTCCTAAGGAAGTGATACATGGTGATTCAGATCAGACTGGATCACAAAGGTTAAGCACTGTACCGTATGGCAGTTAGACGAACACACACACACACACACACACACACACACACGCCATGCATATTTATTGCAGACTATACACAGTGGGGGAGAAATAAAACAGGTTCACAGAGTGGGTTATGGAACTTAGTTTTATCTTAAAATCAATAAACAAGATCGTAGCAGAATTACATATGAATTGGGTGTAAGATGAGACAATGTAAGGACATCGGGGACAATGCTGGTGCTTTACCGACAAGAAATATTTACATCTTTTGGAAAAATCTGAATATGAAACTACATGACTGTGTATAGCTAAACGAACTCTGAAGAAAAACGGAATAATTATTATCATGACATTAACGTGATGATGATCAGTGGCAGCTGCAGCAATAAAATCAACATCTCAGTCAAGATAATGCTGATTGCATTTTTTTCTGCCGTTGTTGATATTTGATAAGTATAAGATACAGGTAGTAACACGAATTAAAAGAAAGATTTACCTGTAAGGGTTATTATACATTCGTCTTTATGGTCATTATATTAAATGGACCCGAATCGGAATCCTGTGCCTAAGCATTTAGTCAATGTAATTAATTGAATGAATTCTTATTTCAGATATTGGATCTTCGTTAATTATACTAAGTATAATTAGTCATCATTTTACCGGAAACGTTGGATTAACTGCTCTCTCCATGCAGTCAAGATAATATTTACCTATATTATTAAAGCATGTGTTGAACATTTTGATTTACAATGATCATTTCTGATCATGATTGCTGAGTTATTAATTGCTCATTTTTACCATTGCTTTAGTGGATAGTGCTGTCTGGGATCCTACGGTTTCAAAGAAAATCCTAACACTATCAATGAATGGTGAAAACGAGTGCTGAAAAACGGCTTTCGCTTTTATGGTCGACCAGTTTTGATACACGGCATTATCATTATTTTTTGTGTTGGCACGTCTTTCCTATTTGTATGTCATAGTGGATTTACACTAATTTTCATAGACAATGAAAAATTAATGATTAAGCGAAGAGAACTTAACTGTGGCACATTTAATTCACAGTTTTTCAAACTTGCTAAGAAGGGTAACATTTATTCCTCAAAACAAGTACTAATAATCGGAATATTGTGTATATAGTCGTACCTCTTACGTCTATGTCAATCGTAGCGTTGTCGACCATATATTTACGAAACGATTTAGGACAACTATCGTTGCATGTTCCGTCTTAGGCTTGAATTTGGTCTAACAGTTTCATCCATAAAACGCTTCTATAGCGAAATAAATATGGACCTTATTTGGATTTTGACATGGAACTCCATTAGTCAAAACCTACCTGGATTGACCAAGAAGTATCCCAACTCTTACAACCCTGCACCTACAAATTAAGGAGCTTCAAACAGACATGTTGGGGGTTGGAGGTTGCTAAGGAGGTACAGTCATGAAAAGCATCACGTATTGACCATGCACACCCACCTTTCACCATGCAACATTTACCCACTAACCAGGGAGGGTAGGTATGGAATTTAGTAATGCTCACACACACACATGTGCATTATCTAGCATATCAGGTGACAAGAATTCCATCACACATAAGTTGTATATGCCCTATGTTTGTTGAGCCACTGTGACATATCAAATATAAACTCAAGGTCATAGCCAAATATTTTTCGAAACCCAGCATCTGACCACGTATTAGTTGAACCAGTCGACATATCCACAACAACCTTAATTTCATTTTCCAAATTTAACACCGTCCAGGACTTTACAAATCCACTTGTTTGATATTTAAGAAATACTACAGTTTTAGATTTTTCAATAATAAACATTTATATTCTGTCTTTATATACTCTCGTACAATACTGTTATATAATCTCAAACATAATATTTCCTATCTGACCCTGATATTAATACAATCGTGTTTTCGTGGCTACGTAACGTTCTCAAGTACATTCACTGTTCTCAAAGATACAACAGGATAAATCAACAGACAGCATCCAAGATAGGTTTATGTTGTCCAATAGAACGTCTAATTAAACTTTTCTGATGGCTTGTTTTGTGTTTCTTGTTCTTCAAAAGTCACCAAACCATCCCTGTGTACCGAGGAGTTAATGTTCCTGATAACTTGTAGCAATGTGTTCCTTCTCTTCCTGTACTTTCAGGATACGTTTACTGTCACTGGAAAACGCCAGTTTCTTGTGCCTCAAATATTTATTGGACAATGAGATCTTGCCCTTCCTCCTTCTCTTCGTCTCCTCCATCATTGCTCAGTCTTCTCACGTTTTCGTGTTTCTTTCATGGCTTCGTAACTCCTTTGGCTTTGTATCAATCCTCATTTCATGCCTGTCTTCGCACAAATCAAAGGAACTAATTGGAAGTAAGTGATTTCTCTGCAGAGATCTTATAGCTCCTGTGATATTTACTTTGTGAACAATGTAGATATGATTATCAACGTACGACTGTTAGATCAGGCGATATGGCTGCTTTTGTGATCTATTCGCAAACTTGTTTGTCCCTACCAAGCATAAAACTATCTCTAAATCTCTATCCCGAAAATAAGAATATGAACTTCGGGCTTTACGGTTATAAGCCTCCTTCTAGTTACGCTAAGATATCTGATTTGCACCCAGAGTCACCTGATACGGCACATTCAGTTGTCTATGATGATCCTTTACACAGACTATGTAGAGCAGATTTTTCTCTCTAGGGATCAAAGGCGAAATGTAAAGGTAGTGTTGGATATCTTTCGGACATTAGGAATAATGGTGACTGGTTTCTACTAGGAAAACGAGTGCAGTTATAAGCGAAAGATTAACGGTCTTTTATGCCTTTTGCAGTTTGATTCCGAGACGGCTTTAAAGTTCCCTGCACGTCGAGAACCCTGTTACTCAAACGCTTACAGAGCCCAGCGGTCTTGTTGAAGTGACGCCACTAAGCAAACAGAACGTCTATATTAGCTGCCTTTCGAAGCTGGTACCTTGTTCAGAGATTATACATAAAGGAAAACCATCATGCGAGATGAAACGACCGAAAAGGGCATCTTCAGATATATTATCAATCATGTTTTTATTGGGATACCACACTTTGTGGTCAGTTGTGGTTAGTACAGGCTGATATTAGCTTTTGGAGTTCCCCAACGTCGCGAAGTCTAGACAGGAATTGTATCGTCTTAATATTTACTAGAGGTGCTCGTGTATCTATCAGCGATGTTTTCTTCAAACACGCACTCTGACTTTATTCCATCAGCGAATGTTAGTCCAGGGAGGCAGTCAGCATCTAAAATGTTTATTTCAAATTTTGAGGACAATGCTAACTTTGTATCGTGGTATAGCAGCTATCCATCTCTGCAATGTGGTATTGAGTTATGCATTCTGTAGGAGATCTATTAAAGGCTTGTTGCATGTATATATTGTGCACTCATTGCCATAGATAACAGTCGTGAATTCCTTATTTTGGACCCATTTTGGTTCTAAGATTTCTCTACTGTGGCTGGAATAGTGTTTCTCTGCTGTAGGCAGACCCCACCTAGCAAACGCAAATTGTGTTTGATATTGTTATGTATATCTTATTTGAACTATTTGCTGACCTTTCTTAATGATTATATATTATGCGTATTTGTTGTTGTTTGTTTTTGTTTTTGTACTTGACTTTGTCCAAAATCAAGTTAATGGTGTACCTGACCATTAACGTTTACTTGATAAAGATCATAATACAAAGCAGAACATTTATCTAAGAATGTGGAATAAATATTCAGATTGTTATATGTAGTAAACGCGTTTACCTGGAATTGAATTACATGTACCATCTTGATTCTAACCTTAGAAACTTCCATAATGGGAGTTTCCTATTAGATGACATGGTATTTTCAGAAAATGGGAAGTGCGAACTAGGTGAGGTAACAGAGGTATTTAATCTTATTTGTATTGTGAGTATTCATGCCTGCATTAAATGAGTTAACATAGATTCAAAATACATTGAGCATGTCAAATCGGAGAGAAGAATGCTCACAATGAATTAGACAGTCAAGCTTTTTCCAAATATTTTGGAATTGAAGATTATGACATGTTGAAAAACTAAAATAAAGTAAACAATGGAAACATTGCAGGTATAATTTCAAAATTAAATTATGCATTGTCATCACCTACAAACGTTAGCTATTGGACAAGATGTCGAAATTTAAATCGGCATACAAAACACCATAAAGATATATTTAGCCTCATGAAAATAAATGCAGACAGAAAATAAAAATAAATAAATAACTGTTCAGTGACGACAGCAGTAGCTTAGATTAAGAAGCTCCGTTCTTTAAAAAGCGATTGAAGAAGTTACTGTCTCATTTGAATACAAAAGAGAAATGAATGTAATTCATATAATGCGGAAGGTCTTTGTCGTTAATAGTACCATAATATTCGATCATTATTATAATGCCACACTGAAGAATGACGCGTTCTGAAAATTATATAGTATTTGCTGTATTTGATTCCAGTTGTAATTGATTACAATTGAAGAATATTATGACTCAATTGGAAAATGATAAATACGAAGTCTCCGAAGAGAATACTTACCTGACCTTACACTTGAGGTAGATGTTCAAAATAAAAAATTGTAAAAGCACGTACATAAAATTGATTTGAATTGAAAAAATTTCGAACAGAATTCAGTGTGTCAAATCGAATGGGATAACGATATTACTTGGACAGTTAAATATGGACTCCGTGTTAGTGTTACTGATATGCTGTAGTGAATAATTATGCTGTATGAATAATTTTGAAGTTAGCTATTATGAAGGGTGAGCATAACTCAACCAATCACATATACAACATTTATCTTATGAAGACATAATAAAGCATGTATATAATTTCTTCACTTAAGATTAAAATGAATCAATCAAGTCAAGTCGGAGAGAAAGTTCCCAATGACATATACAACACATCTTTTATGCAGACATCATATAGAATGTCTAATGTCCTACCGAGTTCAACTTGAATCTAACATGTCAAGTCACAGAGGTCAATGAACAAGCTTTAACAAACTTCAATCTGATTAAAATCAGATATCCACTGTCTTACGTGAAGACCTGACAGCACCGCTTAGGGATCATGTTGTGTTATTACTATAATCGCTAATTTTATCAATCAAATGAAGACTGATTAGTTTGTGTCTATCGATCTGATTCACTTTCACAGTTCTGAAAGCTGCATTTCCATTGACTAATTCAAAGAAAACCGGAACATGACCCCTAAACGGCGGCTGTCAATTCTTCACCCAGGACAGTATTGATCTGGTTTTAATCAAATGTCATCTGGATAGTTTCCGATGCTTTTTAACCTTAATGATAGAACATTAATAAACTAAATCGATAGCAGATAAAAACTTATTTTCAAACTAGTTCAGCTGTGAAGTTATGCTTCTTCGAAGTTACTGAGTAGATTCCTAACAAGCAACACAACGCCATATATACATCCAATAAAACGTTCATATTGTCAAAACCGACAATCAACAAGTGGGTTAACAACATCCGTCAAGTAGGACCGGATGCGGCATTGTTAACGGTACTAGACCTCTGCTATGATTTTGAAAAGAAAGGTCGACATCATGCATATAATTATTGAATATTGTGCCCTGTTTTACATGAAATTACGTATTCTTTCGTTGCTCGTGAAATAATTTACTAGTGTTGCTAGAAGGGCGAATTTGGAACGTGCAGTTGGGTCATTCGCTTTTTCAA